>BQNB010070345.1:3847-27420 GCA_026074375.1 Tanacetum coccineum
CCCAAATACGTGCCAAACACCAAAAATGATTCTCATTTAATTTCACCTATGAGATGTGGATAGGAAAACAACTGATAAAAAGAAATATATTTGCCATGGTTGCAAGTTTACTAAGGTTTCCATGCGACAATGTAAATCACCTTATCCAAGTCATTAAAACTGATGACAGCCAATCACAATAGCTATCACCATGATTTTTATCGCATCCCTTTCGCAAAGAACGTGCCTTATATCCAATGCTCAGATTATAAAAAGTCTTTCAAAATCGGTATCACCACAATTCTCATGAAATATAAGGCACAATTCTCATGAAACCCGGGTAAAAGATACTTTAAGCCGTCATGGCTGCAAACATAGGTCAAGCTCAATCCGTATCACAATACCCCAACACAAAATCATGGTATGTTATCATATTATTCAAAAACAAAACCCCATCGTATTGCATTAATCCATGCCTTGGATGTGGTTGTTGTTGAGGATGGCCAATGCGAAAGATGTTCACGTCTCTACACTTCCAATTTCCGCATCATCTCAATCAATTAAAACGCACTCTACAACATTTGTGAAATCACGAACTCTATCCCCAGCCTATAAACAGCTTATCATCACTGCCTATTGTTATAGTTTACTGTTGTTTCCGCTTATTTTGTGGCTTATGAGCTTATTCGAGTCGGCTTATATACCATAAGCCTATTTTTAAGGGCTTGATACATGTAATGGGATATGTCTTAAAACACTCACAATGCATACTCTATCCAGCAACTCCATAATCTATAAAATCCCACGATAACCCAAATAGGTAAATAGTACTCATTTTCATAAACAAACCACATCAACAAATCAAATAAACCCCAAACATATGCATATACTTCATCAAACTATTGTAGTTCAATTAGTCAGAGCACAACCACCCATCTAACATTACCAACCAACCACCAACGCCACACACCATAAACGACGAAAATGAAGATGTTAGTGGCATCGAAGAGTGCGTACGATTTCATCTTCATCTCCATCTCCAATTCCCAACAATGATAAAAACTTCTTCCCCAAATCTACCACCAAAAAAATAAACAACATCATAAGCTGGCAAAATAAGACAATCCAAACACCCACTTTGAAAGATACACGTATAATTCGCCTGACCAAATAATATGTATAATTCGCATATAGAAATACATATAAATTGCCTGAAGAACTTCGTATAAATCGGCTGGCCAAAGATACGTATAATTCGCCTATGTGTATAATTCGCCCAACAGTGTTTGAAACTCAAAAATCAACAATCATAAAAAGACTTACTTTTTGACAATTTTTACCTGATTTTTCTTGTACTTCTAGTCTATACTAAGATAACTAAGAAAGAAAGTTAAAAGCTTTATGGTTTTTAAACCCTCAAAAAGTGAAAACTCTTTGATGGATTCGAACCAAAACTCACGCACAAAAGGGTATAAGAAACGCACACAAAACCTTCACAAACACCCCATGGCTCTTGATACCAATTGTAGAATATCTTAACACATGTATGATAGGATTCACTTAGAGTTTTAGAGAGGGAAAGAGATGGTTGGATGAACACTTAGAGAGAGAAAGAAAAAGGATAATATTAGCTTAGTGTAATATGAGAAAATGAACTCCATGTGTGGAGAGGGTTTATATATGCCTAGCATAACCGGCCATGGGCTTGTGTTATGGGCTTACTATGTATCTTTGGCCCGGTTAGCTTACTAACATAACATTACTAATTACTACGAGCTATGACTACTTATATTGGAAGTGACCGATACTTTTCCGTATTTCTAACAATCTCCCCCTAAGGGAGGTCACTCCAATTTACAAAAAATTTAAACTTAGCATACTATGCTTTCACTTCGGTCTTGAGCTCGTAGTCTTTAACTTCAATCATTAACTTGTGATTTGATGTAGTGATCATTGACTTTTGATGTGAGCTTGTTCCTTTATCTTGACTTGAATGTGAGAATGTGATCTTGAACACCTTGAGATCATCAACCAAGCATAATCTTGTTTCTTTGCACCTAGTATACTTGCCATCCATTATACAGTGACTTTTTGACCAACATGCCAGACCATTCTTGATTTGATAATCTTTAAAAAGCGTATAATAATGCATCTTTCTTGAAGTTCTTAAAACATTAAAACACATCGTCGCTATTCAAGAAAGGAACGACGGTTATCTAGGAGTAGCGGAAGATCTTGAAACATGGTACTTGAGATTTTCATGATGTCTTATATTGTTGGTCGGTGTGAACATGTTGCTAAGAAATTTGTGAGTCAGCTAGAATAAGTACCTATCCATGTTCAACTTTATATATTCATGAAATAAAACAATTTAGCAATAAAGCATGGGAACGAATTATGGCTTTGTTATCACAGCCGAGTTGTTTGGATTAACCTTCAATCCGTGATGATCGACCAGTGATTCCCGATAGATTCGATCTAGAGAATAATCTCCTCAACAGTATACCAGCTGAATGTAATAGAATCTTTCTAATACCTAAGAATATAGATTATCATCAAACTCATCAGTTCTCATTACCGTAACGTCTCAAAGTATACCATCACTATAAGAGTTAACCAAGTGAGTTACTGACTCACCGATTGAAAAAGAAAATTGATTTGAAAATCAATCGACGTGTCACTTGCAAAAGTGGTTTTTGTGACACATACGCGAGTGTTAATCATTTCAAAAGTTCATCATCAATCGTCAAATCATAGACCTAGAAACAAGATTGATTCAAAAAGAATCGCAAACCATCGTTGCTTTTTAGTATTTTGACACAAGTTTGATTTCATAGAATCGCACAAGTCACCTACCATGAGCTTGTTTGATGTTGGCTCAAGAAGGATTTCCATCTTCACCGTAAATGAATATCACTCGCTATGTTCTGTTAAAATCACAAAGGAAAAAGCGTAGGACTCTTAATATATAACTTGTTTAATCCCAAGTGTGTGACTTAGCAAGCATAATTTAGAACAAGTGTCCTAATGAATTAATGGATGATTCTTTTAGCTCTAACTCATTAATTGACTTTTAGTTTTAGTGATTGGAGGCTGGAGCAGACGGTGCCACCTACTATTCAAATATCAACTAACTCAAGAGTGATAAAGCTGATAGAAATGGCTTGTAACTCCGTGAGAATAAACAAGAGTCTGTTAGGAGACCTTGATTGCTAGGTGAGGGGTTGTGCATAATGTCATGGGTCCAAGACTTTTCAATGTCAGACAACCTACTTAATGTTTCTGACAGTATTATGTATTGACCCGGTTTTTCTGCTAAGTGTATAGAAGGGCATCATTCCTTAAAAACCTTTATCCTTATAATTCTTTTTCATTCTTCAAAACCCCATCAGCGCTTACCGAGACTTAATTTTCCCCATGACTAATACCTTTGTTTTGGGTGGTTTGTTCAGTATTAAGCTCCATCTCAGTCGGTCCTATTCTCTTATTCCACTTTACTCCTTTTGTATCGATACCTAAGGACTTCTACTCTAACTATGTGGATATCCCAGTGTCGATTCCCTCAATGTTCTGGCTGGATCATGAGATTTAAATACCTATGCCTAACCAACTTATAACTCCATAAATTTAAGTACATGGTCGGTCTTTAGGTATTCCATCACAATCCTTCAAAACCATTGAAAAGTTCAATCAAAGTGTTTGATATAAATATCAAAATATTTACACTTTGAGAGTTTTTCATTATCACTAAAAGCTCCCCCTTAACATGTGCATCCTAATCGTAGTACATGCTAAGTGTAGAGTGCATTGAGTCCATTTTATATGATCACATTTCAACAAGTTAGGTTCAGTTTAATCACATTTTCTCCCCTTATCCAAAATGTTAATCCCTTGATATTTTGGATATCAATTGATTAAACTTTCAGGGACAAAATGTTACACAATATAGCTATTTGGAATATTTTAATGCCCCTCTCAATATTTGAGGGTATATAAGACAGTGTTGAGTATAATAATTTGAAAATTTTTGAATTTACTAAGAAATTCTTGAAAATTTTGTACTCGAGCACTTCTTATTATCACCATAAAGTCTACACTACATATATACATATTCACAAGTTTTTATTATATATGAGGTTTGACCTGTTATGATGAGGACATTATATGATAAATCATATGGTCCTTTCCAGCAGCCGAAGGTCTCCCATGTACGGTCTCCCACCAACAAATTTTTCCAGACTCCTCATGATCCTTCTGTTCTTGAGTTGTTAATCAATAACTTGAATCATAGCTCCTGCTCTTTATTTGTCTACATTTCTCCAGATTGTTTGTAGCAGATACTGTATCCTGATTCGCTTCAGAATATCATCAAGTGCAGACCGAACATCGTTGAGTGAACCATCACTAAACTTGTGAAGTTCATCAATATGCATCTATCTGTTCTTCTTATCTTTATTCTGATATATGAAACCTCTGGGATTGGAGTATGTTGTATATGCTGACATTCATTTGATATCTGATCTGTACATATCTGGCCTTGTGAGGTTGAGCTTCTTTTGGTAAATTTTGACACCTAATTGAAGATCTTCCACACGCCTTCTGATGACAATGCTTCTTGTAAACATTCGCAGTGAAACACCCAAAGCTAGACGTTCTTCCACGTTGAGATTTGTTAGCTTGCCTTGAACAAGAAGAAGCAGCATGTCTTTGATGTCTTGAAGGCGAAGCCTCTTGTAATCGCCTTCTTTGAATGTGCATAGCTTGTCGTCATTTCTATGAACAGTAATCCAATCCAAATGTTTGTAATTATGCCATTCAACAATCTTAAGCTTTGTAACAGCAAGGATTCTATGTTTGGAGTAAACATTACGAGCAGATTCCCTGTTTACTGCAAATCTATAGAATTGTTAACGTTTTCGCCTCCAGTGAAAGAGATCCCCAAAGTTGCAGTGGGGTTTTTTCCATTTACTCGACGACTCTCAAGTGAATTGGGTAAAAATTGTAAGGCTTACGCAGATCATTAATATTGCGTCACTTCGGGTTGTTTCTAGTCTAATTGATCAGATATTTTGCTTGCAGACTTCTTCAAGGAAGTATTCAAGTTCCACTAGACTCTAGCACGAACCTTTCATTAACTCGAATGTTAGACTGGCTAATAATTATGGAGTCAGAGTATCAACTTTGAGCTGATTTAATACAAATGCTGAGAAGTCTAAAGGAGTATCCATTAGTTCATCAAATGAATCACGAGGATCTTCATTCCGAGCCAAGGTACTTATCAAAGGTTGAATTGGTCCATGAGCAGCATGCAAATCTTGTTCAATCACGTCCGGAGTTGGAGTTTGCGGTTATTCAAAAACCTATCAGAAAGCTGATGTGGTGCCACAACATAAGTTGATCTTTAGTAAAACCGGTATCAAACTCCTGATGTGTAGAATCCTTCAAATCATACAAATAGTTGAGGTGTTGGATCGTCCGATTGATAGATTTAGACCCTTCCTTTAGACTTGCCAGTTTGACTTGAAGTCCTTCTCCTTTGTGCACTGTAAAACATATAACAAACGAGTTGACGGTTCAGGTTTCTTTTTCCAAGCTCTGATCTTCTCATTAGACCACCCCACGGTTCGATCAGCGGAGGGTTCTTTGTCTTCATCCTCATCATCTCGACGTCTCTTAAGCGTGACAGTATCTCCATATGTATCTAGGATGCCCTTGTCAGCTTCATAAGCGTCAACCAATGCTTTGTAGAGGTTCTTCTGTTGAACTGATCTGTCGTTTGATTTGTTATTTTCCATCTTGTCTATAAGAATATTTTTCAGTTCAAGTTCAGATAGATTCGCTCCTACAGCCATGGATGTCTTTGAGCTTCATTGATGAAATGAAGAACTTCCACTTCAAGTTGATCATTGACAGACTGCTCAATTCTTGGCAAAATCTTAGAGACTTGCTTTGTAACTTGTATCATGACTTACTCCTTGATGATTTTCTTTATGTTTTCATCAATTTTATTGATGAAGTCTTCATTTTCAGCTTGAGCTTTGTCTCTAAGTCTGTCTGACTGTAGTTGAACAGCTGCTTTTACGGCTTCATTCATCTTGTTGGCAAGGTACGTATCAACAATACTTGGAATTGATGACACAACTTCAACAAATTGGTTTGTTTGCTTGAATTCTGAGAAGTCGTCTTCTAAAGCTTTTACTCTGTCTTCAAACTTGAATACGGAATCAAAGGTTGGAAGATTTTGTAGGGAGACACTTAGAACAATTGTTGGTGTGGAAACTGGTGTTGGTTGCAGAGGTTAACTAAGAGTAATTGATGGTGGAGGAAGTGTTGTTGCAAATGTAGGAGGCAATTCAACATCCATAGTGATGGGAACATCTACCAGAGAAGTGCACTCAGTGTTCAAATTAAGAATGGAGTCAATACCTGTATCTGGATTAGGTTTGAGCATGTTGGAAATAAAGCCAATGATACAGAAGAAACTTTATGTAAAGACTTCAGGTGTGACAGTGGTTATGATGACATGAGTATCTTCTAAGACTTAAGTAGCTTGTACATTAGCATCTGTCATTTCAGTATCTCTTCTTTCTAAATTGACATTCACGTCCCTATATAATTCATTCACTTCTTCCTCTTCATTTGTCTCTTCTTCATCCTGCTCTTCTCTCTTAGCATTTCCTCCTTGATTTACTTCATCATTAACTTCATCATCAGTGGATTCATAATGAGAAGGTGTTTGAACCCTCAGATCTGAACCCTCTTCTTCTTTATCTTCTTTATCTTGTCTTTCTTCTTCAGCATGAGTGGTGAACTTGGGATGAACAAATTTATCACCATCATTGTCTGATTCCGTCAGTTCATCATCATCATCTTCATCATCAACCTTGTCATCATCGTCTTTACTCATACTCACCTCATCATCATCTTCCTCGTCACTAGACTTCCAAGAGATCTGCTTATCTTCAGAGGTATATATAGGTACATCGGGTGCCCCTGGTATAACACCTGTTCTTTCATTTGCACCAGAACCGCTGGCATGAGAACTATGAAAGTATTTCTTACTCCTTTTGGTGACAACTTTCATTTGTTCAGCCTCAGTCAATGCTATTTCTGATAGAGTCTCTAATCCTCGGGTAGGTTGCTTCTTTTTTCCTGATTTAGCCACTTTAGCTGTAGCTTTGAGTCTTTTACTTGAAGCATCTTGAGGGGCTTAATCAGTCTTCATCCTGGTAGATCAACGTATATACTTTGGTTTTGGAGTCACCTTTCCAGTAGCCAAATCATAGTAAGTCTTGTACGCTTCAGACTCCTTCATTGCTTGATTGGTTAGATAATCAGGAAGTATGGCACCGTACTTTTGAACAACTTCATGTTGAGGGATGAATCTCATTATGGTGAGTATAGGGTCATCTTTAGCCATGTGCCAGTCCACCTTGTTTCTTCTTGGAAGTGATTGATCTTATGACATGAAGTGATTGATGATGACTTTAGTGAATCTTAGGTAGTACATGTCTTTGTTCTTATTAGACACCTTGTTTTCGATTTGATAAACTAAGTCCTCCCATAGAAGGTAGACATAGTCAACATTCTTTAGGTGGTACATACCCCAAAGGATTTGAGCACGAGAGAGACGAAGTAGATCTAGTCCAGTTACTTTACCACTAAGACATTTGTTGATGATGGTTCCGAATGTTCTCCAAGGCTGAGGTAGAATTTCAACTTTGACATCAGAGAGTGATTTGATGTTTCCAGAGTAGCCAAGTTCTCTCATGAAAGTAAGTATTTCCTCTTCAAATAGAGGATCTACAAACTTCTGACCAGGAAGATTTGGACAAATCTAAAGCATATCTCTGAAAGTTTCCAGATCAAAATAATATCTCTTTGTGTTCAACTTAAATTTGATGCAATGCTTGTGGAAAGAAGCAGTAGCCCAGAATTCATGCATGTAGATGGCAGGAACACTTGCAGAGATTAAGAAAGCTTGATAAAACGGTGTGAGAGAAAGAACATCCAAAGCAACTTGAAAAGTAGGTTCTTTGGGCTTGAATGTGGTGCTCAATCTGTAATTGCAGTTACCAATCCTCAGTCGTTGTTCTCGTAGAATAAGAGCATCGTCAAGGGCTTGTTGCTGTTCTTTTGTGATACTCATGATTATGCTAAGAAAGAGTCAATACAGTTTATATATAAACAAATTTATATAAGACACTATAAATACCTTTTCAAACTAAGGCACCTAAGGCATGTATCACATTTAGAAAAACTAATCATGGAGAGGATGAACTTAATTTGGGTTAGTTGACTTAATCCAATTTTAACATGATTAGATTCTAAAGATAACCAATTTTAAATTTGCTACCTAAAACAAGTTTTAAGTCACCTTTTGATTAGATCTTAAGTGTTTATGATATTAGCCTTATGTTTCCTTTAAGTATGATTGAATTTGGTTGATTAAGTGTAAACTGCGAATTTGGTCAATATTGAAAACTGCGAATTCGGACACTGAAGCAAACTGCGAATTCGGTCGCTAAGGAAAAACTGCAAATTCTATCACTAAAGTCAACCTGCGAATTCGGTTACTAAAGCCAATTGCGAATTCGGTCACTAAAGAAATCTGCGAATTCGGTCCTAAAGTAAACTGCGAATTCAGACACTAAACCATATTGCGAATTCGATCACTAAGGCAAACTGCGAATTCGGTCACTAAGGCAAACTGTGAATTCGGTCTCTTAAGGCAAACTGCGAATTCTGTTTGAACTAACCCCTGCGAATTCGGTTGGAACTAACACAATTCGGTGAAACGTAGAAACTAATCAAATTCGTTTACACTGGAACTGTGAATTCGGTTGGGTCTATAAATTGTGAATTTTAATTCGAGTATTCAAGTGTTTTGCCACTTTAAAATTCAATCATGTAGCATCATAGTATTCACACGAACATTGTTTAGCAACTCATAATCATGGATTCATCAAAACTAGAACAAACGAGCACACAAAACCCAACAATCATTATTACCCAAGAATCAAACACATCACTTATGTATTTCAAAGCATTCACACATACAATAAAACATTTAACATTTATCCACTACAAAACTTACAATCTTTTCCAATTAAAACTCAAAAAAGCATAATTCGTCACACAAAATCCATCAAATCAAACGCATATGATATCTTTATTAAAAACTGATATACACGAGTCTTTAACACCCTAAAATGAACAAAAACCCTCTATCAATTTTAGTTTTTATTCAGTTTTAATATTAAGAACCCTAATTTGAATTTTAGGGTTTTCAAAATTAAAACCTTGTAAAAACAAAATTCTTTCGAGATATGAGATCATTAGGGTGTAAGGAACAACGTTTTAATTATACCTTAAGAACGAGATTGACTAGAAATGGAGCTGAAGGTGATGACGATCGAATGAGGGTTTTAGAGAGAAGAAAAACAAGTGAGTGGTGTGTTTATGTGTGAGAAAAAACAGGGAAGGGTGGGGGTGTTATAAAACTTTTTAAGTTTTTGACACTTCTGCCCCCTAAGGTTTGATATCTTTTCCACTTTTCATTTATAAGATTATTTAGGCATATCTAGACTAACACATTGGCACATATACTCCCTGTAGTTTTAACTACCATACCTATCAACTTAAATTTGCACATATTCTCTCTAAGGCATAAACAAATAATATTTAAGGCACACAAAAGCTAAACTTAATTAACTTTCCTTAAAAATTGATATCCGTTATTGTTTAAAAACCTTTATTTCTTTTATCAAATGACTTTCTGAAGAAGATATTTGACATTTTCTCCCCCTCAAACAATGACTCGTTTTCTATTTAAAGAGCTGTAGTCGTTGTTTGTTGTTGTTTGGGAAGTCAAATGTCTTTGAAAAGCATTTTCTGATGACTTAATGTTTTATTTTTGAAAATCAAACACCATGAAATAAGATTTCTCTTATTTTCACACATAAGTGCACTAATACGTACACTTATGGTAATATAGAAAGCATGGGTTATGATGCAAAGCAATCACATGGCTTTGCATGGTCATAAAGTAGACCATGCTCGAGAATAAATTCTCGTTATGCATGTCAATTTTTTCTTTTTGAAATACTCGCCTTTAATGATGATGACCAAAAGTTGATATCGTGAAATAATAGCAAGCCAGTTTTGGCAGTGTTTATGAAAACTTTGAACTTCTACTCAAGAACTTCATTTACAGCCTCGTATCATTATTGAATGACATTTCTAAGACCGTAAATGTTATCGATTTTCAGAAGACATGCCATTATTATCTCTTTTTATATTTTTCTCATTTTTATTTTTTTTCTTTGGTTTTAAAGATTTTATACTTTTGTATTTTGATTTTATAAAAGTTTTCAGAAAATGAAAATCTTTTTGGTTTTTCTGGTTTTGAATATATACATATGATACACAGGATATCAGAATAGGTACCACTACTATTCTTCAGCTTTATCTGCCACAATGTTCCGTGTCTCAGGCTTAAAACTTCGCATTCCTAACTTGTTGATAAGAAATTCAATTCTTTCTCTGCATAGGGCTTTAGTGAAGATGTTCGCTAGTTGATACTCAGTGTTGACAAAGTAAAGCTCTACTACTCCATTCTCCACTTGCTCTTTGATAAAGTAGAATCTGATGTCTATATGCTTCGATTGAGAATGTTGAACATTGTTGCAACATAAGGTAATAACGCTTTTGTTATCACAGTACATTGGAATTTTATTGAATCCAAGGCAATAGTCGATAAGCTGTGATCTCATTCACGAGGGACTAAGAGGCAATCAACAGCCTGACAAGGCTATTGTCGGAATCCAAAAATCACTTCACTTCATATGATGATGAACAAGAAAAGTAGGAAGAAACTAGGAAGAATGTAGAGAGAGAAACAAGAGAGAGAAAGTGAGAGAATGAGATTGTTTACTTGCAAATGTGTAAGTTACAAATGACCAACCCCCCTCACTTTTCTTGAGGAGGTGTATATGTATCAAAACTAAAAGGCTTTCATTCCTTTAGTAATTCTACGGGCTGGGCTCGGGATTACTTGGCTTTCGCCCGAACCATGTGACCGGTAAGCTACATTTAAGAGCCGATTACTCCTACAACCCGTCTAGCCTATTACAACGTATATTAATTAATGACCGAGACGTAATATAATTAATGAACGAACTTCCATTGTTCGACTCAATATTTTGAGGCTAACAATCTCCCCCGAAGTGAGTACTCTTGTGACACTCCCTATCAGTGAATCATGAAATTTCTTGTCGATTAAGCTCTTATGATCTTTGTCTCTGTCAATGTTGTAGGCTTGTTCCTTCATGCTTTGTGATCTATGATCTTGAGCTTTTGTCATTGTCTTTTGACTTTGTATTTTCGTCCGAGATCTTTAAATCTTTATCCTTCCGTCTTGATCGTCTTTGCCACCCTGCGATCTTGTGTCTTGACCAACATACTCATACTTTGCATCATCTTGAAAGCTTGCTAACAATCTCCCTTGATAGACTTGATATCTTTGAAGGAAGATTTTGTATATCAGAGTTTGTGCAGAAGTCTTTGTCTTTAATTCTTGAGCTTTCATGATTCTTGAATCTTGATGCTTATAGTATGTGATATTGGCTAAAATATACATATTTTGTACCCCGTAAAACACTATAAAAGGACTAAAAACACTAAAATATAGATAATTATGTTGCATAATAAGTGTTGTATTGTGTTTTTATGTCCTTACAGTTAAAAGGATTGAAAAACGAAGCAAAAACGGTAATTTTCGGGTGACTTTCGACGACGTTTTCACATTTATCGAGGTCCAAACGAAGTCGTGAATATTCCTCGATCACACCATTGGAAAGAGCATGAAAAAACGAGTCCGACGGTACCGGCCTTTCTATCTTGAACCTTTTTATTTTCAACATTTTTCGTCCCTGTTTGAACCTTTTATTATAAATGGACCAGACCAAGTTAAAATAGGGTCTTATAATTAATTTACCATATATATACTAAAGCTATGCACTAGCCCACCGGCTAGAGCATTGTGCTCTTATACGAGAGGTCGAGAGTTCGAACCCCAGGCTTGCCTGGGGTGAGGATTTTCCCTCTTGTGACACGTGGCCCACTCTGGTGATGCCACGTGTCGACCCGACCCGGACCCGACCCAGACCCGGACCAGACCCGACCCAGACCCGGACCAGACCCGAACTTGACCCAGCCCATGACCCGAACCTGACCCGACCCAGACCCAGACCAGACCCGACCCAGACCCGGACCAGACCCGAACTTGACCCGGCCCATGACCCGAACTTGACCCGGCCCATGACCCATTACTTGGCCCGATCTAGCCCAATACTCGACCCGGCCTAACTGTTGACCCGCCTTGACCGGCGTTCGACCACCGTTGACCAGTGGTTGACCGGGTTACCGGCGTGGCAACAACGTGGACCAGCGGTGGTCCAGCGTGGTTGACCGGTTGTCCGCCACTGTTTGACCGTAAACTTTACCGCCGCCCATTGGACTGGTGGTCTAGGCAGTGTTGACCACCGTAGATGCCGCTGTTGAACACACCGTTGACCATGAGTTGACCGTCGACCGCCATTGGCCGGTGTTTCGGTTGTGGTTGACCACTGTTGACCGTCGTCGTTGACCACCGTTGACCGGTGGTCCGGAGGTGGCTCCGGTGACGGCGCCAGGACTGTTGACAGGCTACGTGGCACCAATCACAGGGTGACACGTGGCTATCTAATCATTGGGTACGATGTACTGTAGCATACGAGGTTGCAGGTCCGAGGTTCAGGTGTGTAGGTGTGGCGGTTACGAGGTTTGGATAAAGAGGCTTCTGGAAGCCCATGTGTCACATTCTCATTAGTAGATCACAGTTGTTTATGATGAGGAATTGAGGCGGTTGAGGAAATTTCGCATGAAGCTTCATGTCCACAAGAAAATTACAAAAATACCCCCGGATATTGCAATATGAGTGGCTAACCATTAGAAATGACAAAAATACCCTTAGCCCCACTTGGATTATAAAAGTGCACGCATAACAGCTGAAAAAGAAGTGTTAGATTTTTAGTTTATTTTCGTAGTAGTATTAGGTGTAGTTTTAGGAGTAGGAGTAGAATAATTTAGATTATTTTGTGCTTATTGTAAAAGCTTTTAGCTTATCATCTCAACTTATTGTATTAGCTTATTTTATGAATGAATATGCTTTTTATTAAGGTTGGTTTTTCTTAATGCTTATTTTCTTTTTATGCTTATTCTTCTACTCCTTCTTTTCTTTTGCTTATTTCCAAATAAGCTCATGCTTATAGCTTATTTTTGGATCCCATCTCTTAAGCTTATATTCTAATTAGCTACTTTCATAGCTTATTTAGACTAGCTTATTTTACATTGTTTTCGATTCAAAGCTTTTCGAGTGAGCTTATTTTAGCTTATTTTCGATTGCTTATTTTTATTCTACCTTATTTTTTTCTAGATCCAATCCTTAATATTACCCGATCCGAGTTTACTTGATTGAACAACTTAGTTTCGGGTGGATTTGGATCTATTAATTTTAGCTTATCTTCTAGCATAAAGTTTATTGCTTTTTAATCCTAGCTTATTTTTCTTAGATCTAAATCCTTAATTATACCCGATTCGAGTTCACTTGATTGAACACTTTAGTTTCGGGTAGATTTAGATCTAAAGTTTTCATTTTTTTATTAGCTTATTGTCTTTAGAATAATATCTTGCTTATTTTGTCTTTATAGCTTATTGTTTATTGTGCACTTTAACTTTGTTTTATTGTTGATGGATCTTATTCTACACTTAGCGAGGATCTTATGGTTCTTATAAACTAGTTTCACTATTAAAGTTCTAAGCTTTTTAAGTTTTTACCTACCTTATTAGTTAATAAAGCTCAAAACTTTATTAATTAATTAGTGAAATAAAAAACTAATAAGTCTTAAACTTTAAGAGTTTAATTAAGTTCAACATCTCATACCAATTCGACTGTCAACGATACTGATTCTTTTTCGGATAGGGCTTTAGTAAACGTATAGACTTTGGTATTCAAGATTCTGACAAAGTACAATTCAATTATACCATTTTCAACCTGTTCCTTGATGAAATGATACCGAGTATGGATGTGCTTGGTACGGGAGTGCTGCACGGGGTTGCATGAGATTGCTATGGCTGACTGAGAATCGCAATACAACATAGTATTTTGTTGTAGTTGAAGCCATAATTTGAAGGCTGTGTCCTCACCACATTGACTTGAGCACAACTTGCAGATAACGCCACGTATTCAGCCTCTGCGGATGACATTGCAGTACAGTCTTGCTTATTTGACATCCAGCTGATAATTAATCACTAGGAATGTATTCCTCCAGAAGTGCTTTATGAGTAGCATGCAACGGCATGAACTCGCATCTTTTGAAAAAATCTATTAGTTCAAAGCTAGGACCCTTTGGATACCTAGAGTCCATGTTAATGGTACCTCTTAAGTATCGAAAGACTTCCTTTTAACCCTCTTTGAGTGTTTTTTTAGTCGGTCTTGCCCTTGATTCTTGCCACCATAAAACATTACAGCTTGCACTATGTCTGGTCTACTAGATGTTAGATACTTGAGTGACCCGATTTTACTACGGTAGTTAGTTTGGTCTACGGGTTCACCACTCAAGTCTGCATCTAATTTAGGTTTTGTAGCCATTGGTGTACCAATGCTTTGTCCTTTTTCCATACCATGTTTTTTCAGAATCGCTAAAGTTATTTGGCCTGATTTATTAAAAATTACTCGTGTGAGGGATTGGTGATCTTGATGTCCTTAAAATGAATTTCATTTCCCCCATCAAGGACATCTCAAATCTACCGTGCATTAATTTTTCAAAACGTTTTGAAAATTTAGGGTTTGTGGAACCAAAAATAATGTCATCAACATAAATTTGCACCAGTAGAATGTCATCCCCGAATTTTATCATGAATAGGGTCGGGTCAATGATACCTTTAGTAAAACCTTTGGAAATCAGAAATTTTGAGAGTTCATCATACCAGGCTCTTGGAGCTTGTTTTAATCCATATAGAGGTTTCCTTAGACGGTAAACTTTATCTGGATGATCAGGATCAACGAATCCGTCTGGTTGTGCAACATAAACCTCCTCCTTCAATGGACCATTAAGAAATGTTGTTTTTATGTCCATCAGATAAATTGGAAAAGACTTGTGTGCAGCATATGCGACAAAAATCCTGACAGCCTCCAAGCGAGCAACTGGAACAAATGATTCTTCGAAATCAATACCCTCTTCCTGAGCATAACCCTTCGCTACAAGTCGTGCTTTGTTGCGAATTACAATTTAGTCTTCATCTTTTTTGTTTTTCCATAACCACTTTAGCTTGATTACGTTCTTGCCAAAAGGTTTGTCAACGAGTTCCCAGACTTGTAGTCTGTCAAACTGATGAAGTTCTTCTTGCATTGCTTCTATCCATGCAGAATCAGCCATTGCCTCCTTAATTTTTTTCGGTTCAGCAGTGCTCACGGTGAGTGCGAACATACACATTTCAGGATCAGTTGCAAGTTGTCGTCTTGTTTGCACTGGCTTGGATGGATTGCCACGAACTTGAGTTAACAGGTGATCTTTTGTCCATCGGTATTCAGAATCTTGAGGTTGATTGAAGGTATGCATATTTGAAGTACCAATATTGCGTGAGGAAGACTCAGCATTTTCTTGTACCGGTGTACAGAAAGGATTGGTAAATTCTGCTTGATTATCGTTGTTTTCCTCAGCATGAACATTTGTAGGAGTTGATGGTTCTGATGTAGGGTGAATATTCGTTGAAGGGTGTGTGTCTTGTGGAGCAGAATTATCGGTGGGAGAAGAAGACTTGTTGACACGAGAAGTACCATCATTGAAAAATTCATCGTACAAAGGACCAAAAAGAAGATCCAACTCCTGTTGTTATGGAACTGTTGTATCTACTAAAGGAGAAACATTTTGTAGTTATGGTGCGGGGTCAAGGTTGTCATAATCTGACGTCTTTTGTCGTTGAGGAACGAGGCCTGAAGTGTCATTAGCAACAGACGTCTCAGACATCTCTTTGATCTCATCAAATCTGAGATGGATGGATTCAACTATCAACCTTGTTCTCTTGTTGTAGACACGATATCCCTTTGACTGAGTGGAGTATCCTACCAAAATGCACAGATTGTAACACCCCCAAATTGGGTCGCAGCGGAATAAGGGTCCAGGGCGTGTTACTTCTCAGATCAATAACACAAGATAATATAAGAACGACCAAAAAGTCATTTAAAACTGATACATTGGATTTAATAAAGTATGTGTTACAAAATCCCGAAGCTTTACTTGTTTACTTGTTATTATTATAAAGATTTCCAGCCCATAACAGATATACAAAATGTAATGCGACTAAATCTTTAATGCATGGACTTCAAAATATAACCACCAATGTATCCTTCGCACCTCGTGCTTAATGACCTCCTGAAAAACATTGCATTTAAAAACGTCAACATAAAGTTGGTGAATTTCATAGGTTTATGTAAATGTATATGCAGGACCGCAAGACTTTCCCAGTGATAATGCAACAGATGCAGACATCACAAAATGCAATTACGTTTGCCTAAGCTCATGACACCGAAGCTCGACATAATTGAATACAATATATAAATATTGCCTACATTGCCCGTGATGATGTTCAACCCGAAACATCCAGTATCCGATATAATATACGTTCGTTTCCAGTGATAGCTAGTCACCCAAACGGGGAGGTCAATCCCAAATAGATCTATCTATAATCATTCGCGCTCACATTCCAGTAATTGACAGTTCATGATTCATGGGCATAGTGGGTTATCGCTACTTAGGCAACACGTAATCATGATAAAATGTACACTTGCGTCCAATTTGTAAAGCATGCATATGTTTCTCACCCCAAAAACTTGTAATTTAATAATTGTAAAACATGGGGCTATGAACTCACCTTGAGTGAGTAAACTGTTAACAAAATATCCCAAGTAAAAACGCGTCACGCTAACGCCCGAATGCAACCTAGTTAATATAGGTCGAATCAGTATTCAAGTACGTTGTCTAACAACAACTGTATATAATCCTATATAGTTATCATCGTACTATCGTTCGGGCTATCATAATTTAAGAGGTCATGACATGACGTACGAGGAGTTAGGACACTTTAAATCGTAAATCCAACAACTCGTCAATACGCCATCCGAAGAAGCCTCATTATGAAATTCCCTAGTAATATAGCACTGCGATAACTAATAACATATATATTCTATATAGCTATATCACCATCTAATCGTTTACGTGAAATCGTATTTATAAGTAAAAACGTTTATAATTACGCCTTTAGCAAAAATGACATAACTTTGTCGTTTTAAGTCCGTTTCTCGCGTTTCTTACGCCCACGCTTTCGTATTAAGACGAGTGATCATAAAATCACATTTTTAGGTTTTTGAGATTCTGTGATGAATAGTGTTTTTACCTTTCTTTCTTCCTTGCTTGCAAATGGTGAACCAACTCTTGAAAACACCTTAGAAGGTCTTAGGAATGATGTGTATATGCTTTTATAATGATAGAAAATCAAGCAATGGATTGCCCAAATAATAAATTTTGAGCCGTGGGTTAAGAACAAAGGAAATGGGAGAGTTTTGATTTTTTTCTAGTAATGAAATGAAGTATATGATCTCTTATCTCACACATGCATGTGTATATATACTACTTGGGGATTCATGAAGATATTTTTGATGTCTAGTTGATTTATGGCAAAGGTTGGCAAAAGGAATTAGAAGACTTGGAAAGAAAGTTGAAGCTTATCTTGGATAAGAAAGCTAGTCATGAGTCTCTAGTGATATAGATGCATGTATGATGTTATTTGTGAGGTTTCCTTGGTTATCTTGCTTTCCTAGTTATTATACACGAAATTATTAATGTTGTATATGTTAGGATAGGTTTTTTGGTCTTTTATATTGATGTATATCTTGCATTATATGGAAGTATAATGTAGTCTAAAATCAATATAAGTGTATAATTTGTACATTGTAGGGTTTGGTTTGATTCTTCATGAAGATATGATATTAATGTGACAAATACTTGAAGTTTTAAATGAACTTTAAGTTTTGGGTATAAATTTTGGGTATTTGATGGAAGCGTAGATAAGTTAAACGGCTTCCGGGAGGCCTAAAGTATTTTATCGCGAAACGTAAACACTTAACGTAGCTAATAAAAATAAAATGTGCAATGATAATAATTATCCTCTAAATAAATCATATAACACTTGCTTGATGTAAAACATTTATTGTTTATGCTGCTTACATTGAATGATCTTTTTAAGTTTACGCGATTTAGCTTATCGATTTTACGATTTAAAGCAATCGTGTTAAAGCCCTAAAAAATAAATTGTGAATACATAATGTTCATACAAGACCTTAAAACATGAGGTGTTATAGTCGTCCCGCATTAAATGAGCCTTGTCCTCAAGGCTTATGACACGGCACTTGATGATGGTGCGGTCTTGGTGAAGAGGTGTGGATATTTCTTCCTGAATTGATCTTCACGTTCCCATATAAAACTCAGGACCCCACCTAGAGTTCCATCGAACCTTGAAAATTGGGACAAGTCTACCTCAATAGTTTGACTTTGTGATCATGATTTCTACCATGCTCTTCAATCAAAATGAAGCTTGTAATATAATTGCAGTCCTTCCAACGGAAGACTATTGGATCGTAGAATAACATTCCTTAAAGTGATACATGAATGTGTTGTGGACCCTGTTAGCTCTTTGGGAAGCCTAAGCTTGTTAAGCAACTGTGAAATTTGATGCGAATCGGAGGGTCACTGGATCAAGATAATTGAGACAGGTTTCCAAAGCTTCATGGACTTCCTCCTTAGGTACTTCCGCCAGTTTATCCATAGGATCCGTTTCCCTCATTGGCATAAAAATGGCAAACTTTGTAAGTCGGTCAACGATCACCCAAATAGTGTCATAACCTTGTGACGACTTAGGAAGCTTCGTGACAAAATCCATCGTGATGTTGTCCCACTTCCATTGAGGTATCTCGAGTTGCACTAACAAACCCGATGGTCTCTGATGTTCGGCCTTAACCTTAGCACAGGTTAAACATTTGCTAACATAGGTAGCGATGTTGGGTTTCATATTGGGCCACCAGTATAGTCTCTTCATATCCTGGTACATCTTGTCAGAACCTGGATAAATAGAGTATTTAGACTTGTGGGACTCGTGCATGATCACAGTCCTTAAGTCGCCATAACATGGTAACCAACTCCTGCCATTTAAGCACATAGTTCCATCCGCACGTGGTTCCAACTTTTCCGTTCTAAGTTTCTCCGGATCTTTTGAATTCTCAACCAATATACCTCCAACATCCTCCTTCTTGATGTTCTCTGGCTTTCGTGCTTCAGTCTGAGCTTTCAAGATTTGTTTAGGAAGATCCAAGCCAATAGTCATCACTAAGGCCCGAACCCTTAGTGGTTCTCGTTCCTTCCTGCTCAGAGCATCAGCAACAACATTCGCCTTCCCTGGGTGATAACGAATTTCGCAATCGTAATCACTCAGCAACTCTAACCAGCGATGTTGCCTCATATTTAATTCCTTCTGATCAAGAATGTGTTGTAAACTTTTGTGATCAGTGAACACCGTGCACTTGGTTCTGTACAGATAGTGCCTCCAAATTTTAGAGCGAACACTACTGCCCCAAGTTCTAAATCATGAGTCGTATAGTTCTTTTCATGAATTTTTAACTGGCGTGATGCATAAGAAATCACCTTTTCTCTTTGCATCAATACAGCGCCCAAACCTTTCTTTGAAGCATCGCAGTATGCGATGAAGTCTTCTCTTCCCTCAGGTAAGGCTAGGATTGGTGCACTGCACAGCTTCTGCTTTTACAGTTGAAAAGCTGCTTCTTGTTTATCGCCCCACTCAAACTTGACACCTTTCTGGGTTAGTTTGGTCATTATCTTGGCGATCTTTGAAAACCCTTCGATGAATCTTCTATAATAGCCGGCAAGGCCCAAAAATTGGCGAATCTCTGTTGGTGTTTTAAGAGACGCCCAATCTTTGATAGATTTAATCTTGGCAAGGTCAACGTAAATACCTCGACAGTCAATCACGTGACCGAGGAATTGTACCTTGGAGATCCAGAATTCACACTTGGAGAACTTGGCATATAATTCTTCCTTCTTAAGCAATTTCAAGATCTGCCTAAGGTGTTCTTCATGTTTCTTCTTACTTTTAGAGTAGATCAAAATGTCATCGATGAAGACAATTACAAACTTGTCCAGATACGGTTTACAGACCTGGTGCACAAACTTGATGAAGACCCTGATATTTCCTTGGTACAACAGATGATTCATCATGATGCACAAACTCAGGAGAGGCAAAAGTATGATTTGGAACCTAATTTTGAGTTTACTGCTCTTGAAGAGGTTTATACTACTAAGCCAGATATTAGTACTGCTAATGTACCAGTTAGTACTGCTGGTGCAGAAGTTAGTACTGCTGGTGCAGAAGTTAGTACTGCTGTTGAAAGTTTAGTATACATCAGAAGAAGTGCAACAAAGAGAAAAGACAAGGTAAAGCTATAGTGGAGGAATCTGAGCCTACACAGACCAAGACTAAAATACAGAAAGAACAAGAAAGGCTTGGGTTTGAAGAAGCTCAAAGATTACAAGAAAATTTTGATAAAGATAAGAGGCAAAGGATTGCCAGTGTTCATAAAGAAGCAAGTACTTTTAAACCTAAAGAATGGGATAACATGCAAGCTCAAATTAAAGCTGATGAAGAGCTAGCTCACAGGTTACAAGAACAAGAAATAGAAGGATACTCTGAAGCTGACAAAGCAAAATTGCTTGTAGAGCTTATAAATGAAAGAAAGAGACAATTTGCTCAACAAAGAGCTCAACAAAGGAGGAACAGACCTCTCACATAGGCTCAACAAAGGTCTTATATGTGTAACTATATCAAGTATATGGGAAGTCATACACTACAGCAGTTGAGAGGATACTCTTTTGATGAAATCCAAGTTCTATTTGAAGCAACAGTGAAGAGGGTAAATACTTTTACTCAAATAGAGAGTGATAATACAGTTCCTAAAGTTGTAGCTGGAAGTTTAAAGAGAAGTGCAGAAGAAGAACTTGGTGAAGAAAGTTCAAAGAGACAAAAGATAAGAGAAGGATCAGAACCAGCTGAAGAATCAAAAGATAAAGAATTAGATGAACTGTCTCAAGAACAACTACAACAGTTAATAATCATAGTTCTAGAAGAAGGGATGAATGTTGAAGCCCTATAAACCAAATACCTAATCATTAACTGGGAGGTTTACACTGAAGATTCAAGAAAATACTAGAAAATCATCAGAGTCGGTGATCATATATAGGTATATCAATTCTTAAAAGATATGCTAAAGAATTTTGACAGAGATGATCTAGTGAAACTTTGAGATTTGGTTAGAGTAAGATTCAGTTCAATGAAACCTATTGATGACAAAGAAAGAGCATTATGTGACCTTAGCCATTAACATTGTTGATCCCGTTCTGAACAGATCTTTAACTCCTTAGCTGATATAAGGTTTAGTTGTATTGGATAAATCTAAGACAACTATGTTAGAAACTTTGATCGGGAATATCATAAACTATGCGGAAACTAGGTTATGATACTAAGAAGAATAATAACAATTAACCAAACGTTGCAGCTTCAATATATTAATACGATCACTCTTAATAGTGATAGGGTTTACAACCTTGAAGCTATAACTAACTATAAGTAAAACGTATATATGATGATTGTGTAGAGATTGATTTTTTCTCTACACCCTAGGACCTCCTTTTATAGTCCAAGGAGTCCTAGTAGGTTACAACACATTTAATACTTTCCTATGTATTCTACATTAATACATTTTAATGCTTTCCTAATAAACCTTGTAACCTCCTCATCATATTTAATACTTATTAATGCTTTTCATAAGTATAAGGAAACTAAATCATTTGAATATGATCTTTATATCTTTGATCATATATTCTACAATCTTCCATCTTTTGTAGAATCTTCATTATGTCGATTTAGTCCCTCTTGTTTCATTTAATTCAAACAGCATCAAGGAATCTTTAATTCCTAACAATACTCCCCTAAACTTGGTATTCATCTTGTTAATCATCAAGTTTCTTGAATGAAAGATTCCTAACAAACTTGGAGGTTATATAATACATGTGGTGTTCATCATGTGTCTATAGAGACAAGATTGGATATTTTTATGCTAGTTGAGAAAGATTATCCATTGACAAGAGGACTTCCAATGTTGATGTTGGTTAACAAGCTGTAAGTGGATCAACATTTAGGGATGGCAAATGAGCTTTTAAGAAAAATCTTCATACTAGTAAACAGACCAAGGCATTAAAGTGTTTAAAAGAATCCTCTTAGAGCCCAAAGTTTTAATTCAAAAAAACATGATGATTTGAAGGTAAATCACAAGTTTAGGGGAGGATTGTTGGGAATTAAAAGTCTTTACACTTAGTACTGCCAAGAGTAAAAGTTTGTACTGCTCAGATTATAACTACCAGTACTAACTGATTAGTACTACTAGTGTAAAAGTTAGTACTGACATTACTAACTTAATACTGCTGAAGAGAACTTAATACTGCTAAAGACTTAAGACTGCTAGAAAAAGATTATGACTACATGAAGATAAAGACGTGTGAAGAGATATGTATGGACTTATTTAAAGTGTATATCTTATAAAGTTAGAAAGATATGTATAAGATTAGAATTATAGAAGATCTTGAGTATCTACAAAGATTTATAGTTATCTTGTAAAAGACTCCTTGGTGTATAAAAATAGATCTTAGGTTATGGTTAAAATATATATTCATAGAGTTACATGCATAGCTTCAAGGTTGTAAACCCTCGTCCTAGATAGAGTACTCGTATTATTCATCATAACAATATTGAAGCTTTTTTGTTATATCATTGTTCATTCAAGTTTACTGTTTCATTAATATTTCTTCAAAGTGTTAAAGAGTAGATCCTGCATACTCTTTAGTATTCATAAAGTTTCTACCATTGTTGTTTTGAATTTATTAAAAGTAACATAATCTTTACAAGCTAAAGAATAGATCTTGAGTTGGGAACAACATTTATGCCTGTCAATCCTATTCCAACTACAAGAATACACAAAGATCATCCAGTTGAACAAATTATTGAAGACTTGAATTCAGCACCTCAAACAAGAAGAATGATAAAGAATTTGAAAGAACATGGTTTGTTTAGTTCAGTTCTGCAAAGAACAAATCATAAAGACTTTCAAAATTGCTTGTTTGCTTGATTTTTATCACAAGAAGAACCTAAAAAGGTAATTCATGCATTAAAAGATCCAAGCTAGATAGAGGCTATGCAGGAAGAGCTTCTATAAATTAAGCTACAAGAAGTTTAGCCCTGGTGGATTTACCAAATAGCAAAAGGCCCATAGGCACTAAATGGGTTTATTGGAACAAGAAGGATGAAAGAGGTAGTGCGATAATATACGAAGCAAGATTGGTTGCTCAAGGATACATACAAGAAGAAGGGATTGA
>BQNB010070346.1:0-33154 GCA_026074375.1 Tanacetum coccineum
GATTGTTTAAATTCATCATTAGGGAAAATCCCGAATTGGAAAATGAGTCCTATGTCTTGTACGATCGTGTCATGACTCCTCCTTCCGCTCGACTAGAGCAAAAACACAGAAGAGATCGTGGCACGAGAAGAGGTCGTCATTCCACTTCTTCTTCTTCCGCCTTCGATCAACCATCCTCATCTCATCTCAACGATGATGATGATGATGGGAATGACAAAGGGACCTCGCGCAACTCTTTAACCAATCAAGTTCCTCAAGTCTTTCAAAACCCACCTAACATTGACCCTCACCTTGAACCATTTTACACCCGCCAAACCGAAATCATCAACCATTAAGTACAATTACAAGATGAGCAACGTGGTGGATTAAGGCCAATCAAAAAAAGTCTTAGAAGGTTGTGGAGAAACATGAAGAAGTGAGCAATAAGGGAAATTACTTTATGACATTATTATCTATATTATTTACTAATCTATTATGCTTAGGTGTTTAATCTTATGCTACTCATTAGTAACTTAATACTTAGTATGGGAAACTTAGCTTACAATGGACGATCTTTTGATTTTGTCATCCTAAACCAATGCTTGCATGCACCTCGATAGACTCTTGGCTATATATATGATATTATGCATGCTTATCTTTTGATAAAATTTCTCTACATAGGCTTCCCTCATAGAACTCAAGATAGTTGATATTGTGAAGTTGAATAATAAGTATTAGATGATTCATGATGAAATAGGATTGACTGAAAAAAGGGAAATTTAGAAATTTTTAAATATAAGCATATCAGGAAATTCTAGAAAAAGTTTCCTGTCTCCAAAAAACGGCCCTCTAAAATACTGGGCGGCCCCCTAATATATATGGGACCGCCGGGTAATTAAGGGACCGCCATCAGAGGTCACGAATTCTTTTACTATGACCCCCTAAATTTCTATTCAGTTGACCACTATTCCATCTAGGCCTAGCTATAATTTTTGCATTTTGACAAACACTTTTTGGAATCTAAAACTTCAAACCTCATGCCTTACTTCTTCAATCTATCTCTTCCACCTTAAATCATGAACTCTTCTCTATCCTTTCATCACTCACATTTTCCTTCACCTCATTATACCATGAATTCCACAAATGCTTCCTCATCTAACCCTTCTAAGAAAATCAAACTCACCATAATCCTTCCTAGACAACTATTTGTCAACATATCTAGTGATGAAGATATCACCACCACACCTTCTCCTACAATAACTTCTTTATCTCTAACTCCTCCAAATGCACCATCAAAAACCACATCCACTAATCAAACATCATCAAGTCAAGAGAACACATCTTCTTCCTTTTACTCAAAACATTAAATTTCACCACTATCTTCACATGAACCAAATTTTCCTCCTCACTTGAACCCTTTGCTTGATAACATTTCGGATGTTCCTCCTAGACCTCTAAATCCTCAACCACTTCAAATTCATCCTTCCTTGGATATCACAATTTCTTTGTCCCCAATCACTCCTCTTGATCACACTCATGACACTACATCACCACCATCACCACCACAACCTCAACCACCTATCATGGGCCATCCTCTTTTCTACAACTATCATGACTATCATGGGTCAACTTACATATGTTGTTCTCATAACCGAAACCTTTTCTTTACCCTAAGAGATGAGATGAACATCATGTTTGCACATCTTGAATATCTTCTCACTACCGCAATCACCTCACACTTTCCACCTCCACCTTGAAAAATCTCTAAATGTTTTCATACACGTGTCACCCTAAACCTTTTGCTCAAAAAGTCATTCTTTATGAATCATGAATCATTTAAGACTTATGTAGTATTATTTTTCTTTATCTTGTATTAGCTCTAGTTTTATTTTACATGAATGTTTTAGTTAGATGTGCTAGTGTATGAGTTTCTTGTTGGTTGAATGAAACTCTTCTTTTGATTGAATACAATGTGTTAACTTGAAAGATATTTGTCTTGCACTTGTACTTCTAACCTTGTTTTGTAGCACATAATTTTCGTAAGATCGATCCCTTGGTGCCCCGAACAAGGGGGAGCACACATCAAAGGGGAGTCTTGATATCGTCGATTTCTTTCTTCCTTCGACAACTCGACGATCATTCTTTTGAATTTGACAAAAAGGGGAAGAAATGGAACATAACTCATTTAATAATTTGACATCTTTAATTTTATTTAAAATGATTTTATATTTTGTCATCATCAAAAAGGGGGAGATTGTTAATACAAATAATGTCTAAAAACGTTATTTATATTTTTCGACCTCTCAACGTTTTGATAATAACAAAATGTAAAAACGTTTACAATAAAAATAAACGTTTACAAATTATTAAATATAAAATTTCATTTCTAAGATTAGTGATCACTTAAGGTATGGACAAACAAAATAATTGAGCATGATTAGTGATCAAGAAAATATTTTTCTCTTAATCTCCACATTTAATTCTACAAAAGTATTTTAAAAAATACTTTTACAAAATATTTTCTAATTAAAATAAAAAGTTTTATTAAAAACTTAAAATTTGAAATTCAAATTTTCCCCCCAAAATGGAAGCTTTTACACCAGATACAACATTCCCCACAAAAAGACAAAAAGGGAGCGGAGTCTAGGCGGCGGCCCCCTTATAGGCATGGTGGCCTCCTTATATATAAGGGACCGCCGGGACCGCCCTCAGAGAGCCGTTGGGATTCCCTGCCTATAAATACTGCTCCATTCCCAGCAGAAAAACATTCCTCTTTGCACGAAATTTTTCAGTCTTTTCTTTCTCTCTCTAAACCTTCTTTCTCTCACTAAAACTCTTGATCACTAACATACTTAGATCTTGTTTCAAGTGATCTAATCTCTTCTTCTCATCTCTTCCCTCTCATTCAAGTGCAAGAGAAGAACACTCGTATTCGTCAAGAAACGAAGTGTTAATTAGTGATCTATCCTCCTTTCTTCTAAGTACCAAAACTCTATTGTATTTATCTTGTGTATTTGTGTGATTCGGATATTGTGTAGATCCGATAGTGTAGATCTTGTGAGTGTGTATATCTTGTGAAGTGGTAGATTGGTTCTAGCTAAGATTAGGACTCGACATTTAGCTTAGTGTCAGAAAATAACGTAAGCGACGTGTAAACGGTTTTCTCCGCCTAAAGGGAGCTTGTTGACATAGTGAAATCTCGAGTAGGATACTCGGGGAGTGGAGTAGGGCGAAGAGGTGCTTCGTAGCCAAACCACTATAAAATCTCGGTGTCTTGGTTTGGTTGTTTCTTTCCTTATCTTTTTACATTATTATTATTGTTATTTAGTTTTCGTTTAGATAGTTATTGCTTGTTCATATTGTGATTTGATTGAACATATAACTTGGATCTATACATTTTTAAAAGTAAACTTTTAAATCGTAAAAAAAACATGTAAACTATTCAACCTCCCCTTCTAGTTTCCACAGACCCTACCTATTATGGGATTTTTAAAATTCGAAAAATCTGATAAGCTTACTTCTTATATAGCTTTATCAACTTGAGCGTACGTACTTAAAAAGCCATAAGATGAAGTTAATAAGCTATACATAAAGTGAGTTTATCGGAGTTGAAATAAGGCAACGCACCATTTATCTTGCTGTTAAGCGCGTCTGCTGCTTGCAAGCCCGAGTTTGTAGACGCTGATGAGGTTCTTCCGCGGGTCCTTACAACATCCGTAAGACCTAACACTAAGAAGCATTAGGCACCGACATTAGTGAGTCTGCAAAAATAATAAATTATGTTTCTATTGTGTTTTACCAAAAGAGTAAGATTTAACAAATATGTTAAAAAAAAGAACATGTCAATTTGGTCAAGCAGCAAGGGGACAGAGAATAGTAACCCTTATAGATCCATTTTGACCCCGTTAAGAAATAAGACACTATCAGTCAACTCAACCTCACATTTACGTTCTTGGGTGAGTACTATTTCACAAAAAAATTTAACTATTCGGTCTGCTAATCATGTTAAATAAAGACAACAATTTAGAACGGGTCAATTTGGGTTACGTTTTATCTCAAACGGGCCAACTATTTTTTTTTGGTTTTGATGTGTCAAACTGACCTCGTCTGTTTCAATTACTATCAACCATGCACTACCCATCTTGCCACCTATAGTGTTAAACTCTCTTTTTGATTTATACCTATATAGATATCTTATGTTTTCAGAACTTTACTTATAATGTGTTTCCTACTCTGAACCTCAAACTCACAATTCTGTAAGTTTTTATACATGTATATTACTGTTTTATGCTACTTGATTAGATTATGGGGTGACAATTTCCATCTAACAAACCGCATTAGGTAAAAGGCCATAACGTTTTTCACATCTAACCGACTACTATATTTTCAACCGACAAACCCCTTTATCCCTAAACCTCTTAAACATTTTACACACGGTCACATCTATCCGACAACTAGATTTTCGGCCATTTTGATCGTAGTTAATACCTTTAGATGCCTTACTTAAAATGTCCACATAGTAAATTAGGATCATAATTTTAATCTGATGGCGCAAGATTGGGTCCTTGATGCTCATTTACAATTATTTAGTTATAAGTAAGTTCAAGATCGCGAACAATCAATATCCTATCCTACGTTAAATAAGGTCGATAAATCAGTTACGCCCCAATTGCTCAATGTAAGTTGGCTTTATTTTTTTCCAATGTTACACATTACGACTACTGTAAAAGGCCAGGAACAGATGTCCTAATGCACTTTACTATCGTTGAATATGCTTCCTATCATATACATACGAAGTTGCAAAACTGAAAGATAAATATAATGCGGGGATTTAATGTTGGAGTGTAAAGTAAAACATTTACCAAAAGACAATGTGTTTGGAGTTGTTGTTGATCTGAATTTTTGCAGCTTGTTTAGTTTGGGAAAAAGTTATCTGCATACCCTTCAACTAATATAAAAGGCCACGAACGGATGTCCTTCTGCACTATCGATGATTCCGCTTCCCATCAAACGCTTAACATATGCATACAAAGTTGCAAAACTAAAAGGTAAATATAATTTTTGGGATTTGATGTCGGAATGTAAAGTAAAAAAAACTTACCAAAAAAATTGTTTTTCGAGTTGTTGTTGATCTGTTTTTTTTCAAATTCGCCTACCAACAATTTATTGTCACTCCAAGCAACACACATGATGGTGTAATCTTTCTACCATGTAATCTCAACACGACTACACCTAGAGGATAAAAAATCAATATATGAGTACGTTGTTCCGAGGTCAATACCAATTAGAGTGTAATTTAGTCGCATACTAACCGCTCTAGCTTTCTAAAAGCGCAGAGGCAAAATAATGAAATAACAATATGACTGGGTCAAGTTTAGTTATGGTTTGCCTCTAATGGGTCTACTTGATTATGTTTGAAATATGTAATTTAATTACGTGTAGCAAAAACTTACATAAGCATAGTCACAACCGATTTTCAAGCCAGAAACCGCGAGGCAGATTTCCCATAAAGTTACCAAATACTTGATCAGCAGTGGCAAGCTGAAAGCTGCAATCAGCATCAGTAAGGCAAGCTGCAATCACCTAGATGCAATAAGCAAGCCAAAAACATATGCTATTTTTAGCCTTGTCATCAAAATCCAGAAGACGTGTTTGTTATTACCTATTGACTCGTGTTTTGTAGTAAAGCTCCTCAAGGGGTTGGAAACCTGCATATCAAGTCTGGTGAATTATGTGAGCTACAAAAATAATGAAAGGGAATGTGTAAAAGTCCACTTTCATCATTGTATTTTAAATATATAGCATCATGAGATTGCTTCTTCTTTTTAGATTATAATCTTATTTGTAAGCACTTTTTAATTTTTGCTAAAACAAACTCTTTATGCATATATGCTTACTTATAATTTACTCCCAAAAAAATCAAATTCACTTTTAACAAAACAGAAACAAATTCTTTTAGCAAGTAGCATCTATTTCAAATAAGACGCATGATGAAAGTTACCTTGTCTGGATATTATACTTAGTTATTCTTTTGTACGATATACTGCTCTAAATATTATGTTCTTCAAGTGGCTAAAATAAACTATACAGTACAATTTTCACAGATTATACTTAAACCTATAAAATAAGCTCATACCCCACAGATTAAGCTAAAAGAAAGCCATAAGCTGTTTGTGTACTCATAATATGGTAAACCCAAACACCCCCCAAGCATACATAAGCACTAAAATCCAACCTTGCTGTAAGCAAATGACAACTAAAAAGGTCCCCTCAACCTGAACATAATTCAATAAGATGGTCTTGTTAAATCCTATATTTTCAAGGTCGAATTATCATTAAAAAAAGCTGATGCAAATGATGGGTAGCAAAGTGAGATAGAGTTTATGGCTTTTAGATGGTTAAACTTTTGGTTGCTAACTGAAGAAACATTGAGATCGAATGCAGAAAAAGTACCTGCACAGAGTCTTCGCCAAAAAATGTAGCACCCTGCTACTATTTCTCACTCCTAAAAATAACTTTTGTTAGTCTCGCCTCGTACAAAAAAAACGTTTATGCAAATAAACATTTAATCTTTAAAAAGTAACCAATGAACATTCATGGTATGCAAGTGATAACCACTCGACCAGTTGTAGGAAGAGTCTTCATCTGTAAATTATGACTATCATCTTCACTATCCTCCCTTCTGAACCTCATAAACGCGGTCCACATCAGACGCATCCACCAACACCTTCACATCATACCTGGACTTCAAATAACAACACCTAATTCAACAACTATAAACAAATTAAGCTACACTTACAGGGAACATTTATATAAAACCTCAAAAAGGTATTAATTTAAAGTCAAATAAATAAACCTCAACTAATTTGTAACAATCAAATACTCTAATTTTTAAACACCAAACACCGTGATTTTTTTACAGAAAAAGACCCCAAAACAAATAATAATTATAAAACTAACTAACAATTTTCTTCCATCCACAGACCCATTAGCAGCATCAGGGTGGCGGCGGCGGCTTGCTTCTGGGTGGCTTCTTGTTGTCCGGTTAGAATCCTATTAAAAGAAGAAACCAAAAACAGATAATTACAAAAAATCTTCGAGATTCGGATAATCTATCATGACCAACTTATTTTTTTGTTAAAACTAAACCACAATCTCATGAAAAACTAAAAATAAAGACAACATGAGTTGAGAAAACGGGACCTTGTGGTCGGAGGAGGTCGCCGCTTTTTGGATAATGCCGGTGATCGGAAAATGAGCGGGAGATGGGTATGCTTCGTGTTTCTTGATATGGATAGGATTTGTGAGAGAGCTGGATATGCATATCAAGAAACACGTATGAGGACACGTGTGGTGCAAATGAGAGAAGAGAGATTGATTTGATTAAAATCAAAACAAACTGGGCTGGACGGGTCTATCATAAATGCATTTATGATGCCTCAGGATGACATTCTTGATGGTTAATATATAAAGGTATAATAATTTAATAAATCAAACATTAAAACTCCCAATTTCTAATAATTTTAACAAACTTCATTTTCACCATACAACTTTTTAACAGCCGTAACCAGACTTGCAATCTATTTTTGGACCTGAGGTATCTTTTTGAAAAACCACACTTTAGTCAACATTAAGCTGTTTCACGATAATACATTTAAAACGACATATGTAAAGAAAGATTAAGAAAGAATATACGAGTATCGTTACCTTTTTTTCATTTACCGTGCGAACGGTGTCGTTTAAAAAACGACGTCGTTTGATGTCATTTAGTGCCGTTTAGTGTAAAATGTAAAATAGTAACAAGAAATTACAAGACATATCCTTGAATTATGTGACGAGTAACGATAATTACCGTGTGCTTTTAGTTATATACGATTTTTTATATAACAAACTTTATTCATCAAATATCTAAGAAATATGCAATGACTTCTTTTTAGAAAAATATACCGATAACAAGGCCTTTAAATCGCGAACAAAATGGCCAAATATTGATATGCTTTTTACACATGTACTATTTTATAAAAAAATATTGAAGTTTAATATATCTTCTGGAAAAAATAAAAAAAAAATTCAAAACACACACTTAAACTATCTAACAATTTACAAAACCTACCTTTGATTTATTTATAAAAAAGAAAATCGCAACACCCATGGAATATGTAGCGAGTAACAATAATTATCATGTACTTTTAGTTATTTATGATTTTTTATATAAGAAACTATTTACCAAATATCTAACAAATATGTAGCGGTTTCTTTATAAAAAATAATATAATGATGAAAAGACCTATATATAACGAACAAAATGAGCCAAATATTAATATGTTTTTTACATACGTACGATTTCATACAAAAATGCTAAAGTTTAATATATATTTTTGTAAAAATAAAATAAAATTCAAAACATACACTTACACTGTTGATGTGTAGTTGTGTGGTGTATATTTTTATGATTCAAGTTTTAAATTTATATTTTGCGGACTTAACCAAAACAACACTTTAACGGGCAACGTACCCGGTCGGTAGTAGATTCGTAGTAAGTAGGGTGTCGAACACTTGAAGCGAGGTTAAATCTCTCAATTTATTAATATTTTGGTTATCTAATCTAAATTAATTCTAATCTAAATCAAACCTATGCTAATCCTATCTTAGTTCTGATCCTAATTCTAACAGGTAAAGAGTGTTTTTAGCCTGAGAGACTGGCACGGGTTTGATGGCGACTACAATCAATTCAAGACACTTTAACCCACGTAAGCAAATTAATAGAAGATAAAAGAGCGGTCAAGCCTTATAATAGAAAACTGTATTAGCCATCACTAATCCGATTAGAAGTTGGTTTGTTTATTCAGTGCAATGATTACTTATCTCGAAGAGGCATATCATTCTTAGACTTAGGCGGGACTTCATCCTAAGACCTAGACATATTAATTCTGTCACAATTAAAGCATCCGCATAAAGCATCCTTATTTGCTGATTATAATCTATCTTAGGGATTAAAGCAATGGTGATCTTGTTAAACCCTAGCTCATAGAGACTTTACCCACTTACTACTTAATGGCAATTTATACTCTAGTAGTCCACTTGTCCAACTATCCAATAAAATCATAACATTATTTGTTGAATTATCTAGATTCACCTACTAGTCAACATGTTCAATAAACCAAAGGCAATATCCGATTAACTAGTTAAGCCAGAAGCGTATCCTTAGCACGAATTTAGAAGGGCAATATTTGTGATCCTGTGATTCTATATGTATAAATTATTATATGGAGAGCTATCCCAGCATCTAGATTACTTGGTCCATATCACTAGATCTAGTTGAATGATAGGTCGCATACAAAAGCACGTAAACAAGTATATATTGATAAACATAAACAAGCATACAACGATAAATTATGAAATCAAGATATAAACAAAACCAAACATTCAGATCTTCATAATAACCGCTAATACCCAATGGTATTAGCCTTTAAACATCATAATTAATACAAGAGTAATTGTTTTAGCCAAGGTAAACTAACCAAGTTAACAAATGATACAAAAAACTGAACAATTACAAAAGTATAAGAAATTACACGTTGTCTTCTATGCATTGGAATGCGTTGCAAGACCTCTTCTGCTCTTTTTCTCTAAAAATTGACTTTTGTGGTTTAGGTATCGAGAATATGATTTAGCACCCTTAAAACTCGTTTTTGAGTTTTGTATTTATAGGGTCTGGAGTCGGCGTCGATACGGCGTATCCAATGTATTGGATACAGCGTATTAGGGTTTCTTGGAGTAGGGATCACGTTTGATATCTTCCATAATATTCACATACTATACTTCCAATACGGCGTATTGGTCTTCACTAGATACGGCGTATTGAACTTGGTTCCTTTGTGGTCTTTGGTGAGTGCAGACATGGATACGCCGTATCTTCCTTGATGGATACGGCATATTGGTTGTCAGAATAGTAATCTTCAAAATATCTTCGTTTAAGCTCCAGAATGCGCGCCTTTTGCTAATATTCACCAAGTACTCCGTAATTACTGCAATTCTCAAATATAAACGATTAAGTAAACATTCTTTGCAATATCTAAACAAAATGGGTTAATTACATGGGATAAATGATGCTATAAAATAGACGTTATTTAATGTCATCAAATATCCCCCCACTTGAATCCTACTTGTCCTCAAGTAGCCTTTAGAAGTTTATAAAAATGTATCCCTAAGGATATTTTCCATTGAAGCATTTATTTGATCTATCACAAGTACACAACCAAACACCTCACAAAATAGAAAGATGAAAACACTCAAATCACTCAACTAATCTATGTGGTAACATGTAACTAATTCGCTCAATGCTCGGTCGTGACGAGTATTCTATCATAAGCTTGGCAAGGATACACATCTCCACCGCTAAAGCTAAGGAGTAACAAGTTTATAAAGGTAAATATGGGTATATATGATAAGGCATAGGGTTGATCATTCTTCAATCTTTCACCAGAAGTACCACTCCAACAAGGCAGCTGAAGCGCACATACATGGCCGTAACGACGGGATAGACACATGTGACTGCTCACTCCCACCTCGAATAAGCTAAAGAGTAGGACTAGTAGAGTAATATAGGGTATGGATCTTCTAACTTTCACCAATAGTAATAAACCAACAAGGCAGCTGAGACATGCATACATGGCCGTAACGACAGAATAGACATGCACGCTCGATCACATCCTCATTCGCGTAAAACCATTGTTACTATTAGGAAAGGTGAATAAAATGTTTTTCTAAATAAAAATTACAAAACAAATAGATTAAGTCTAAAATACAAGTTGCTAGACACTTTTTCCCGACCGTTACCATGATAAAGACACAACTATTTACAACGTCTTGATCATAGATCAAAAACAACAACCTAAGTTGGCATTCCCGTAACGGTCAACTTCCCAATCATCCTATACTTTACATACTTTACAAGACAAGTGGCGATATCTTCCACTTTATACAATACTCTACATCGTCGATTTGTATCAACGAATAATCGATCCTTTGTGCAATTCCTTCGGTAGTTGCGAAACAATTATCTTCAAACTTTCTTTCTCTTTTTTGTGGCGATTTTTCTCTTTTTTTCGATTTTTTTGAACACTATACTACGAAACTCGGTGTAATTTTAGCATCTTCACTATCATAATAATTCTGGATAATTCCTTCGATAATTCCTTCATTCTTCGGACGTACCATTAATTGCGAGGGTAGTAAAAATACATGAGTTTTGACTATAATATACATTCCCATTTGTGATGTGCAAATTTCTTCCAACCGTACCAAAATTGACACAAGACTCGGGAAATACAAACTTTACACTTTAAGCAACTAGCAACTGTAAAATAAACTTAATCTAACAGGGTAGGCTAAGGTGTAAAGGTGTAACGAAACAAATAGTTGGTGTAATTCCTAAAGGATTGGCTCTACGGGTTGTTCTAGGGGTATCTTACTCTTAAAATAAGAGTAAACAAAGGGTTTATACGGAGGTTAACTAACCAGTGTAGTTAGTTAATAAGCAACATGTAAAGGCGTTTTGGGTGTAATCCTAAAATTTACCAATTTAAATAAGTTACTCTATCTAAATCCATAGTACTCATCACTGCGGTCTCGAGTGATATACTAAGCCAAGTTCTAAAGTTTACAACATCACCGGCACACTCATATTTTATGGAATTTGGGTAAACATTTTGAAACGGATAAGTTAAATTCTCACAATATCTAACAAGGGTTATTGTGTGCGGGTTATGTATCAAGTAATTTCACAAAAGTATGCTTGAAATTTTTTAAATTTAAGCATAATTTAAGCATTTTAGTGTGAAAAATAGGACAAGTAAACATTCTAATTCCATCCCCCCACTTGAATTATACAACGTCCTCGTTGTATAGATAAAACATTAAATACGGGAATTAGAAAGAGTTAGAATGAGAAACTCCCCTGATATTTGCTCGGTAGATTCTCCAAGTTGAGTTTAATTAAGTAAGATTGTGTGTTGAACAACCGCCTTGAAGTTTCAAGACTCCAACACTTCAAGATCTCCAGATATGTAAATTCTTCACCAATATTCGTCGATATTACTTTCACGAGGTCCTGTGTAAAATATAAGAAAAACATGTGCATTCCTATCTTGGTATCTACGGTTAATTTAAACTAAACTAAACAAACTAAATACGAGTCAGTCATGGTGAATATACCGTATCATGTGCATGAATACGCCGTATTGCCAAAACTGATAATAATGTTTTTAAAGTGCATAAAAAATAAAGACTGATAACGTCCAGACAATCAATACGCCGTATGGTATGGAGCGGATATGCCGTATTGATGTCTGGGAAGACAGACTCGATAAAAATAAATAACATTCTGGGTTGTCTCCCGAGAAGCACTTTTATTTACAGCGAAGTCTTTAAGTTAGACTTTTCTCCATCTTTTCTTCACTCAGCTCTAGTTACCATTCATCATTCGTCTATTCTGCGAAAGATTTCCTGGTATGCTCGGCATGCATCATTGATTGTTCTTGCCAAATCGTCGTATTTATCTTCTTTAACATCAACATACTTTTTGTCTTGTCTGAATGAATACTTGATCATTTCGAATTTTCTTATATTGCACACCGACAATTCGTGAGCTTTACATAACTCTTGTCTTTCATCATGAGTTTCATTCTCATATTCTATTTCATCATGATTGTGGTAGGTAATCTCATGGCTTTCCTATCTTCTCCAACCATCATTGCTTGATTCATCATCACTGATAGCTTTATTTCTTAAAGCTTGTTCTTTTAGCTCGTAATCTATCAATGCATCATAACATTCATAATCTTGGTAATAGAGCGAGTTTCCAACTATGTATGCTCCAGGTAAGTTTCCTCCATTACAGTATCCATCATTCTTCCAACTACATGTTGGCCATTCCGAACATCTAGTTTTATAATTGAATGGTTTACAATAATGCTTGTTAGTCCATGGTTTCTCATCAACCCATGGTACATCTCTGTTCCATTCATAGATCTAGTCATCCTTAAATTATTTATAAGTTTTGAATTCCTCAATGTCCTTAGTAAGTAAGTCTGGATCGATTTGCAAAAGATAGTTAAATTCATTGAAGGCCTTGCACATAGGCATCTCAAAATAAAATATATTAGTGTCGATCCTAAAGACTTCAGCAACTTCATCTTCATCATCAGAAAACTCTTCATCTGTAAGTTCAACTTCATCATCTCCTCTAATCCAGTAAATCCATAATGCTTTCTTTGTATAATGATACATTGTCTTGTAGTTAAAAAAAATTAACCCCAACCATTCAGTAAATGCAACATCAGATGGACCATATCCCATATCATCATCAGCTTCATGCGACATTCGTTGTTCCGAATCATTATCCTTGTTTGAGTCACATGGGATGTTAGCAACTTCAACTTCATATGTGAATAAATCATCATCCATTCTGCTCATCCGGTTGAATTCATTGTTGAAAACTTCAAGTGATGTAACGCAAGTGAGCGAAACATCTTTGTCGTTAAGATCCTAAAGTTTCTCAAACTCTTTTTTTGATTACCTTTGTCATTCTTGACTAAAAAATAGCCAGAAAATTATCAGTAGAACCAACGGGAAAAAGGTGTTTTAAAAAAAATTGAGCTTTAAGTTCGAGAATGGAAAAGAATTTTATCAGATGATTGATATGCCATATTCAATAGAAGTGAATACACCGTATTAATCAGTTGAATGAATACGCTGTATTAGACAGAAAGTTAGACACGCTGTATCCAATAGAAGTGGATACGCCGTATAGCGAGTTTATCTGAACATAACTGTGATTAGGAACATCATTTAAATACGAAAACAAATATACAAGAAAATAATTAAGCTAACAAAAATACAAAAATATACAGAATATACAAGAATATACACTAATCTAATTTACACTACTCCTAAGGGTTAGATATAATGTTTAAAACCAAAATATAAAATAAAAATCAAGATTAAATTTCACTCCCCGGCATCGGCGCCAAAAACTTGATGTGTCGTTGTGTGGTGTACCCGGTCGGTAGTAGATTCGTGGTAAGTAGGGTGTCGAACACTTGAAGTGAGGTTAAATATCTCAATTTATTAATATTTTGGTTATCTAATCTAATTTAATTCTAATCTAAGTCAAACCTATGCTTATCCTATGTTAGTTCTAATCATAATTCTAACAGGTAAAAGGGGAGTTTTCAGACTTAGAGACTGGCACGGGTTTGGTGGTGACTACAATCAATTCAAGATACTTTAAACTCATGATAGAAAATTACTAGAAGATAAAGAGCTGTCAAGCCTTATGATACAAAACTGTATTAGCCTCATAATCGTATTAGAGGTGTTTGTTTATTTAGTGCATTGTTTAACTTTATCTATTGCTCTTTTCTTTTTCACGATGTGGCATAGCTAATTCTTAGACTAGGCGGGACTTATCCTAAGACTAGGACACATTAATCTGTCACAATTAAGCATCTGCATAAAACATCTTTATTTGCTGATTATAATCTATCTTAAGGATTAAAGCAATGGTGATCTTGTTAAACCCTTGCTCATAAGAGCTTTTACCCAATTACTGCTTTTTGCAATTTATACTCTAGTGTCCACTTATCTATCTATCCAATGGAATCAGAATGTTATTTGTTGAATTATCTAGGTTCACCTGCTAGTCAACTTGTTCACTAAACTAAAGGCAATATCTGATTAAATAGTTAAAAATAATAAAGGGGGCCGGAAGTGATGCGTATCCTTATCACTGGATTTAGTGGACAATATTTGTGATCCTATGATTCTAGATGTATATGGTGTGCTATCCCAGCATCTAGATTAATTGTCGAGGTCGTGTATAACTTAGATAGTTGAAGATAAGGTCGCATACAAAAGGACGTAAACAAGTATAAATTGATAAACTCATTAATACAAGCATTAAAATGAAAATATAAGTAATTCAAGATATAAATCAAAAGCAAAATTTCAGAGAATCATAATAATGGCTATTACGTTGAGGGTATCAGGCTTCAATCATCATAGTTAATATCAAGAGTAATGGCTTAGCCAAGGTAAACTATCTGAGTGAACGATATGATAACAATAACTAGATTCGATTACAAAAGTATAAGAATTTTCTTGTTTGTCTGCATATGGTTGGAATGCGTTCCGAAAACCTTTCTACTCTTTTTTCTACTCTGAAATCGAATTTTGTGGATTTTGGGTTATCGTGATATGATTTAGCACACATAAAACATCGTTTTTGAGTTTTGTAATTTATGTGGGGTCTAGAGTCTGGTGTCGATACGATATCAAGGGGTTAGATACGGCGTATTGGGGGTTTCTTAGAGTAGGGACCATGTTTGATATCTTCCAGAATATTTTATTCCCATATAGCTTGAATACGGTGTATTGCCTTTCCTAGATACGACGTATTGGTCTTGTGTCCTTCGTGGTTGGTTTTGGTGAGTTAGGCACAGATAATGCCATATCTTTCCTGGATGGATACGGTCGTCGTATTGGTATTTATTGTCAGAATAGTAATCTTCAAAATATCTTCATTTAGCTCCAGATATGCGCGCCTTGTGCTAATATTCACCAAAGTACTTCCATAATTACTGCAATTCTAAATACAAATGATAAGTAACAATTCTTTGCAATAAATATACAAGAATGGTTAATTTCATGGGATAAATGTTGCTATAAAATAGAGTTATTTGATGTCATCAACGATGTTCTGCTTTAGAATGACTATGCGTATAGTTAGCAAAGTCTTGGATACGGTGTATTGTATGCTTCTAAGAATTGATTTAGCAGTATAGTTTTAATGGAATCCGTAGACTTCTTGAACTCTTTGTTTATGCTCCAAAATGCGTGCCTTTTTCACTATCTTTCTCCAAGGATATTTTCCAGTTCTTTAAAGCATTTATTTGCATTTAGTCACGTACACAAACCAAAACACTCACGAAAAATAGGAAGATGAAAAACACTTAAATCACTCAAACTAATCTATGTGGTAACTTGTAACTAATTGCTCAATTTGCTTCGGTCGTGACGAGTATTCTTATAGCTTGGCTAAGGATAACATCTCCACGCTAATAGCTAATGGAGTTACCAATGTTTATAAAGTAAATATGGTTTGTATGATAAGGCTTAGGGTTGATCATTTTTCAATCTTTTCACCCAAAAGTACAATTCCAACAAAGGGTAGATGAGCACCATTACATTAGCGTTAATGACAGAGTAGAATGTGTCGTTCGAATCGTATGCTCATTTGAATTTAACCAACAGTTAGGATGAAGAATGATATAGGGTAGGGACCTTCTAACTTTCACCAAAAGTCGTAAACCAACGACACAACTGAGACATGTATGCATGGCCGTAATGACGGAATAGACATGCACACTTATACAAATCCTCTTTCGCGTAAAACCAACGGTTAGTCATTAGGAAAGAGAAGTAAATTGTTGTTAAATAAAAATTACAAAACAAATAGATTAAATCTAAAATATAAGTTGCTAGACACTTTTTCTTGACCGTAACCATGATAAAGAAACAACTATTTACGATGTCTTGATCATAGATAAAAAACAATAACCTAAGTTGGCATTCTCGTAATTGTCAACTTCCTAATCATCCCATACTTTACATACTATACAGGGTAAGTGGTGATATCTTCTACTTTATATAATACTCTACATCGTTGATTTGTATCAACGAATAATCGATCCTTCGTGTAATTCCTTTGGTAGTTGCGAAACGATTATCTTCAAACTTTCCTTCTCTTTTTTTTGCCATTTTTCTAAATTTTTTCGATTTTTTTTTCATACTATGCTACGAAACTCGGTGTAATTTCACCATCTTCACGATCATAATAATTTCGGATAATTCCTTCGATAATTCTTCATTCTTCGAACGTAGCATTAATTGTGATGATAGTAAAAATACATGAGTTTTTGGACTATATGATACTTTCCATTGCAATTGTGCAAATGTATCAGAAACCGTACCAAAGATAGAAAAATTTTGACACACGACTACGGGAATACAATGACTTTTTATACTTTAGCCAATTAGCAACTTGTAAAATAAACTATAATCTAAATAGGGTAGGGCAAAGGTTTTTGTAAAGGTTGTAACGAAACTATCATTGGGTATGCCTAAAGGATTGGCTCTACGGGTTGTTCTAGGGGTATCTTACTCTAAAAGTGAGAGTAAACAAAGGGTTTATACGGGGGTTAACTAACCAGTGTAGTTAGTTAATAAGCAACATGTAAAAGTAATTTTGGTGTAATCCTAAAATTTACCAATTTAAACAAGTTACTCCATCTAAATCCATAGTACTCATCAATGCGGGCTCGAGTGATATACCTAGCCAAGTTCTAAAGTCTACTACATCACCGGCACACTCATATTTTGTGAAATGTGGGTAAACATTTAGAAATGGATAATGTTAAATCCTCACAATATCTAATAAGGGTTATTGTGTGCAGGTTATGTATCAAGTAATTTCACAAAAGTATGCTTGAAATTTTTTTAAATTTAAGCATAATTTAAGCATTTTAGTGTGAAAATTAGGACAAGAAAATATTCTAATTCCATCCCCCACTTGAATTATACAACGTCCTTGTTGTATAGATAAAACATTAAATACGGGAAAAAATAATTAGAATGAGAAACTCCCCTGATATTTGCTCGGTAGATTCTCCATGTAAGTTTATTGAGCAAGAATTGTGTGTTGAACAGCCGCCTTAAAGTTTCAAGACTCCAACACTTCACGATCTCCAGATTTGTAAATTCTCCACCAATATTTGTCAATATTTCTTTCATGAGGTCCTGTGTAAAAATAGGAAAAACATGCATTCCTATCTTGGTACATACGGTTAATTTAAACGAAACTAAATAAACTAAATACGAGTCAGTCTGGTGAATACGCCGTATCATGTGCATGAAAACGCCGTATTGACAAAACTGACAATAATGTTTTTAAAGTGCATAAAATGTAAAGACTGATAACGTCCAGATGATCAATACGCCGTATGGTATGGAGTGGATACGTCGTATTGATGTCTAGGAAGACAGACTCGATAAAATTAAATAACAATCCAAGTTGTCTCTCGGGAAGCACTTTTGTTTACAGTGAAGTCTTTAAGTTAGACTTTTCTTTAGTTTCTCTTTATTCAGCTCTAGTTACCATCCATCCTTCGTCCATCATGCGAAAGATTTCCTGGTATGCTCAGCATGCATCATCGCTTGTCTTTGCCAAATCGTCGTATTCGTCTTCTTTAATAGCAACATACTCTTCGTCTTGTCCGAACGAATACTTGATCATCTTGAATCTTCTCATATTACACACCGGCAGTTCGTGAGCTTCACATAATTCTTGTCTTTCAGCATGTGTTTCATTCTATATTGAATTCATTGTGTATAGTGGTAGAAATCATATTATTTTCCATCTTGTCTCCAACCTTGAATTGCATGATTCATCTCATGCAACTGAGCGCTAATCCTGCTATTCATAGCTTTATTTCATAAAGCGTGTTCTTTCAGCTCGTAAATCCATCAATTGCTTTGTTACCATTATAGTCTTGGTAATGGAGCGAGTGTTTTCCAACTATGTAAGCTACAGTTAAGTTTAACTCCTTTACAGTATCCATTCTTTCTACCAATATATGTTGGCCACTCCCGAACTTCTGTTTTTAAATGAAGGGCTTACCAATTATGCTTAACTGGTTTTGTGGGTTCGTCCAAACTCTTTGTGTCAGTTCCATCGGTTTCTCATCAACCCATGGAGACGTCTATATTTACGCGCATTCATGATTACATCATCCTTATATTTTTCATAAGTCTTGAACCCCTCAATGTCCTTAGTAAGTAAGTCTGGATCGATTTGCAAAATATAGTTAAATTCTTCAAAGGCCTTGCACATAGGTGTCTCAAAATCCAAATTATATTATTGTCGATCTTAAAGACTTCACACTTCATCCGCGTCATTATCAGAAAATACCTCTTCATCTATGAGCTTCTAACTTCATCATCTCTGCTAATCCAGTAAATCCACAATGCTTTCTTTGTATAAGATCCATGTCTTGTTAGTTGTAAAAAATTTTGACCCCAGAACCATTCAGTAAATGCAAACATCAGTTGATCATATCCTGTATATCATCAGCTTATGCGAATTCGGTTTCTCTCCAAATCATCATCCTTGTTTAGAGTCACATGGGATTGTTGTAACTTTAACTTTCATAAGTGAAATGAAAATAGTGCATCATTTCGCTCATTCGGTTGAATTCTTTGTTGAAACTTTCAAGTAGCCTTGATTAGTGGCTGTACCGAAGTGCGGTTGAAACATCTTTGTCGCTATAAGATCTCTAAAGTTTCTCCATCTATCTTCTTGCATTACCTTTGTCTTCGAACTGAAAAATAGCCAGGAAAAAATTATAAGTGAATCAGCGAGGAAAAGGTTGTTTAAAAAAATTGAGCTTTAGTTCGATAATGGAAAGAATTTTATAAGATGATGCGATACGCGATATTCAAATAGAAGAGGACTACGTCGTATTAAATCAGTGATGGGAATACGTTATATTTGGATAGAAAGTTGTGATACCACTTAATGGAAGTGATACGCGTATCGAGTTATCGACCAAACAGTGTGTATTAGGAAAACAATTATAAATATGCAAACAAATATACTATAAAGTATTAAACTAACAAATATACATAAATATATATAATATACAAGAATATACACTAATCTAATTTGCACTACTCCTAAGGGTTAGATCTAATGTTAAAAACCAAAACATAAAATAAAAATCAAGATTAAATTTCACTCCCTAGCAGCGGCGCTAAAAACATGATGTGTCGTTGTGTGGTGTATATTTTTGTGATTCAAGTTTTAAATCTATATTTTGTTGACTTAACCAAAAATAACACTTTAACGGGCAGTGTACCCGGTCGGTGGTAGATTCGTGGTAAGTAGGGTTTCGAACACTTGAAGCGAAGTTAAATCTCTCAATTTATTACATTTTAGTCATTCTAATCTTAGTTATTCTAATATAAGTATAAACCTATGCTAATCCTTAGTTAGTTCTATCCTTTTTCTAAATAGAATAAAAGGGGGGTTTCAGATTGAGTGTAATAGCAAGGGTTTTGGTGGTAACTACAATCAATTCAAGACACTTTAACCCATGCTAGCAAATTAACAGAAGATAAAAGAGTAGTCAAGCCTTATGATAAAAAACTGTATTAGCCATCATTAATCCGATTAGAAGTTGGTTTATTTATTCAGTGCAATTGAATTACTTATCTCGTAGTGCATAGTATTCTTTAGATTAGGCGGTGGTCTTCATCTAAGACCTGACACATTAATTCTGTCACAATTAAAGTTCTACATAAGCCATCTTATTTGCATGATTATAATTTATTTTGGGAATAAAGCAATGGTGATCTTGTTAAACACTTAGATCATAGTGCTTTACACTTATGTTAATGGCATTTTATACACTAGTAGTCAACTTATCTAATATCCAATGGAAGAGAATGGTTATGTTTTGAAGTATTCTTGGTTCACTGCCTAGTCAACTTGTTATCAATAAACCAAAAAGGCAATAGCGATTACTAGTTAAGACAAAAGCTTATCCTTAGCACAGATTTAGGACAATATTTGGTGATTCCTATGATTCTAGATGTATAAATCACTATATGGAGAGCTATCCCGGCATCTAGATTACTTGATCCGTATCACTAGATCCAGTTGAATGATAGGTCGCATACAAAAGCACGTAACAAGTATAAATTGATAAACATAAACAAGCATACAATGATAAGTTAAGAAATCAAGTTATAAACAAAACCAAACATTTAGATCTTCTTAATAATGGCTAATACCCAAAGGTATTAGCCTTCAAACATCATAATTAATACAAAAGTAATGGCTTAGCCAAGGTAAACTAACCGAGTTAATGAATGATACCAAAAACTGAACGATTACAAAAGTATAAGAAATACACGTTGTCTCATATGGATTGGAATGCGTTGCGAGACCTCTTCTGCTCTTTTTCTCCTCTGAAAATTGACTTTTGTGGTTTAGGTATTGAGAATATGATTTAGCACACTTAAAACTCGTTTTTGAGTTTTGTATTTATAGGGTCTGGAGTCGGTGTCAATACGGCGTATCCAAGGTGTTAGATACGGCATATTGGAGTTTCTTGGAGTAGGGACCACGTTTGATATCTTCCAGAATATTTTATTCCTATATAGCTTGAATACGACGTATTGCCTTTCCTGAATACGACGTATTGGTCTTGTGTCCTTCGTGGTCTTTGGTGAGTGCAGGCACAGATACGTCGTATCTTCCTTGATGGATATGGCGTATTGGTAGTCAGAATGGTAATCTTCAAAATATCTTCGTTTAAGCTCCAGAATGCGTGCCTTTTAGTCAAGTTTCACCAAGTACTCCATAATTACTACAATTCTCAAATATAAACGATTAAGTAACAATTCTTTGCAATAATTACACAAAATGGGTTAATTACATGGATAAATGATGCTATAAAATAGACGTTATTTGATGTCATTAAATATCCCCCCACTTGAATCCTACTTGTCCTCAAGTAGCCTTTAGAAGTCTATAAAAATGTATCCCTAAGGATATTTTCCGTTAAAGCATTTATTTGATCTATTACAAGTACACAACCAAACACCTCACGAAATAGGAAGATGAAAACACTCAAATCACTCAACTAATCTATGTGGTAACATGTAACTAATTTGCTCAATTGCTCAGTCGTGACGAGTATTCTATCATAAGCTTGGCAAGGATACACATCTCCACCACTAAAGCTAAGGAGTAACAAGTTTATAAAGGTAAAATGGGTTTTTATATATAAGGTTAAGGGTGATCATTCTAGCAAACTTTCACCAGAAAGTTACCACACCAACAAGCAACTAAAGCACACATCATGTCCGTTTATGACGAATTGACATGTGCGTTCGAATCACATCCTCATTCAGTTTAACCAAGTTAGATGAAGAATGATATAGGGTAGGGATCTTCTAACTTTCACCAATATAATATACCACAAGCCAATGAGACATGTATACATGGTCGTTACACGGAATATACATGCATCTCACTACACATCCTCATTCGCGTAAAACCTATTTAATGATTAGGAAAGGAAATAATACTGTTGTTAAATAAAATTACAAAACAAATAGATTAAAGTCAAGATACAAGTGCTAGACACTTTCCTGACCGTAACCATGAAATGACACAACATTATAAACGTCTTGATCATAGATAAAAACAAGTTGGCGTTCTTGTAACGGTCAACTTCCCAATCATACCATACTTTACATACTTTACAAGGCAAGTGGCGATATCTTCCACTTTATACAATACTCTACATCGTTGATTTGTATGACGTATCAACGAATAATCAATCCTTCATATAATTCCTTCAGTAGTTACGAAATGATTATCTTCAAACTTTCCTTCTCTTTTTTGTTGCGATTTTTCTAATTTTTTTGATTTTTTTAAACATCTAACTATATACGAAACTCGGAGTAGTTTCACCATCTTCACGATCATAATAATTCCGGATAATTCATTCGATAATTCTTCATTCTTCGGACGTACCATTAATTGCGATGGTAGTAAAAATACATGAGTTTTGACTAATTTATACATTCCCATTTGCGATGTGCAAATTTTTTCCAACCGTACCAAAATTGACACAAGACTCGGGAAATACAAACTTTACACTTTAAGCAACTAGCAACTGTAAAATAAACTTACCTAACAAGATAGGCTAAGGTGTAAAGGTGTAACAAAATAAACAAGTTGGTGTAATTCCTAAAGGATTGGCTCTACGGGTTGTTCTAGGGGTATCTTACTCTTAAAGTGACAGTAAACAAAGGGTTTATACGGGGGTTAACTAACCAGTGTAGTTATTTAATAAACAACATGTATAGGCTTTTTGGTGTAATCCTAAAAATTTACCAATTTAAACAAGTTACTCCATCTAAATCCATAGTACTCATCACTGTGATCTCGAATAGATATACCAAGCCAAGTTCTAAAGTCTACTACATCACCGAAACACTCATATTTTATTAGAATTTAGGTAAACATTTGGAAACGGATAGGTTAAATCCTCACAATATCTAACAAGGCTTATTGTGTGCGGGTTATGTAACAAGTAATTTCACAAAAGTATGCTTGAAAAAATTTTAAATTTTTAAATTTGAGCATAATTTAAGCAATTTATGTGAAAAATAGGACAAGTATACATTCTAATTCTCATCCCCCCGCTTGAATTATACAACGTCCTTGTTGTATGAATAAAACATTAAAAATGATAATTAAAAAGAATTAGAATGAGAAACTCCCCTGATATTTGCTCGGTAGATTCTCCATGTAGGTTTATTAAGCAAGATCGTGTGTTGAACAGCCGTCTTGAGATTTCAAGACTCTAACACTTCCAGACTTTATAGATACTTCAACCAACTCGTCGATTTCTTCTTTCCAGCGAGGTCCTGTGCAAATTGTAGGAAACAAGGGCAAATCGCATTCCTATCTTGGTACCTATGGTTAATTTAAACTAAACTAAATACTAAATACGGGTCAGTATGTTGAATAGTGTATCATGTGCATGGAATACGCGTATTGAATACTGACAATAATGTTTTTAACGTGCATAAAAATAATATGGACTGATAATCTCCAGACAATCAATAGCCGTTATGGTATGGGCAGTTATGCCGTTTGATGTCTGGGAAGACAGAATCGATAAAAATAAATAACAATCTGTGTTGTCTCGCGGGAAGCACTTTTGTTTCAGCTAGTCTTTAAGTTAGACTTTTTCCTTCCTTTTTTTCTTCATACGGTGCGCGTCACCTTCCACTCGTTGTCCTTTTTCTAAAAAATTTCTTGGTAGATTTAGGACATAGTATCTTCGTTCCTTTCCCAAGTATCATATTCACATCTTCTTATAGCAATGTATTCTTTGTTGGGTCCAAGTGAATATTTAATAGCTTTGAACCTCTCAGCACTGCACATCCTTTTGTTAGGCCGCTCATTATTTAAAGTGTTGGATGTGTTGTTAACTTCCAAATTCGCATCTTTGCATTTGCGCTTCGTTTATCTTTGTTCATCGTCTTTTTCAGTATTGTTCTGCTCTCGAGTTTTCAGATAAGGCTCGAAGACCGAGTCAGTAGTAGCGTCACCACTACTTAAGATGCTGTCATCCATTCGTCTTTTATTCCAACTTCCATTCAGCCAAGAATGGAACAATACCTTTTTAGTTCTTCCATCCACTCTCAGGTGGTTTTTAAATGATGAATTTACTCGTGATATGAATTCAAGTGGATCAATCCCCCAGTTATTTCCTTCGTCCAACATTTTTTCTTCTCCATCGTATGATTCGGGGTAGAATTTATAGAAAAATTTCTCAACGAGTTCTTCCCAAGTGGTGATTTTTCCTTCCCCTTGTTTATCCACCATTGTCATGCGTCATCAGCTAGTGAGAGAGGAAAAACCTTTATTCGTAATTGATGGGAGTCCACACCAGGAATATTGATTAAATCAAGCATTTCAAGCACCACAGCAATGTGGTCCACCACGTATTCATGATGTACTCCGTGGTATGCATTATTTTGTAACTCCGTTAAAAATTCCTTGCTGAGTTTAATGTTCATATCATTATTGGTGTTAGTAATAGAAAGATTTGATTCAGTTTGAGCTTTCTCTATGCATTTATTTAAAAACAGTTCTGCCATGACTTGTTGTTGTATCTTCTTCAATCAACTAGCTCTGATAAGTATGATCTGCCACAACGGTAAAAATATCAGCAGGATTTGCTATGAAGAAAGATAGAAAAATTAAGCACGGAAATCAAATACGAAAATTCAGCTTCTGTTTCAGATGATCGATACGCCGTATTCAATTGAAGTGAATACGCCTTAATAATCTGTTGAGAGAATACGTTGTATTGGACATAAAGTTGGATACGCCGTATCCAATGGAAGTGGATACGTCGTATCGAGTTATCGACCAGAAAATTGTATTAGAGAAAATAACTAAAATACGCAAACAATTAAACACACAAATATACAAGCAAATATACAGAATATACATAATTATACACTATTCTAAATTACACTAATCCTAAGGGTTAGATCTAATCTAATCTAATCTAATGCTAAAAACCAAAATATCAAATAAAAATCAAGATCAATTCTCACTGCCTGACAACGGCGTCAAAAACTTGATGTGTTGTAGTTAGGGGTGTGATTTGTGATTCAAGTTTTAAATTTATATTTTGTCGACTTAACCAAAAACAACACTTTAACGGGCAGTGTACCCGGTCGGTGGGAGTTTTGTGGTAAGTAGGGTGTCAAACACTTAGAGTGAGGAACACTTTCAATTTATTAATATTTTGGTTTTTCTAATCTAGGTTAGTCTAATCTATGCTAAACCTATGCTAAACCTATGTTAATTCCTAAATCTAATGGATAAGGGGGGGGGGGAGGTTTCAGCCTGAGAGACTGGCACAAACCAATTCAAGACACTAAAACACACGCAAGCAAATTAACAGAAGATAAAAGAGCGGTCTAGCCAAATATAAGAAAACTGTATTAACCATTATTAATCCACAATCAAAATGATATGGTTTGTTATATAAGTCCGCAAACCAATGAGTTACGTATCTCGATAGGCGGCATTCAATTTTTTAAGACTTCATGCGTTACAGTCTTTCCTAAGACCCTAGACACATGAATATCTTCGTAATTAAACGCATCCGCATAAAGTATCCTTATTTGCTGATTATAATCTATCTTAGGATTAAAGCAATGGTGATCTTGTTAAACCATAACTCATAGAGACTTTACCCACTTACTGCTTAATGGCAATTCATACACTAGTAGTCTAAAACCCAACCAAGTCTTTTCAGATTATCGAGAAGACGCGATGATACCAAGGTCACCTATGGTCCAACTAATGCTCACAATCTAAGGCACAGGCGAGCGTCGTTAATAGTTGATCCTATTGGTATAGATGTATAAATTACTATATGGAGAGCTATCCCGGCATCTAGATTACTTGGTTCATATCACTAGATCCAGTTGAATGAGAGGTCGCATGCAAAAGCACGTAAACAAGTATAAATTGATAAACATAAACAAGCAATCAACCATAAATTAAGAAATCGAGATAAACAAACCAAACATTAAGATCTTCATAACAATGGCTAATACCTGAAGGTATTATCCTTCAAACGTCATAATTAATACAAGAATAATCATTTAGCCAAGGTAAACTAACCGAGTTAACGAATGATACCAAAAACTGAACGATTACAAGAGTATAAGAAATTACACGTTGTCTCCTATGGAATTAATCGCGTTGCTCGACCTCTTTTATTCTTTATCTCCTCTGAAAATCGACTTTTGTGGTTTAGGTATCGAGAATATGATTTAGCACACTTAAAACTCGTTTTTTAATTTTCTATTTATAGGGTCTGAAGTCGGTTCGATACGGCGTATCTAATGTCTTGGATACGGCATATTGGGGATTTCTTTGAGTAGGGACCACGTTTGATATCTTCCAGAATATTTTATTCCCATATAGCTTGAATACTACGTATTGCCTTCTTTTGGATACGGCGTATTGATCTTGTTTCCTTTGTGGTCTTTGGTGAGTGCAGACACAGATACGCCATATCTTCCTTGATGGATACTGCGTATTCGTTGTCAGAACATTAATCTTTAAAATATCTTCGTTTAAGCTTCAGAATGCGTGCCTTTTAGTTAACTTTCACCAAGTGCTCCATAATTATTGCAATTCTCAAGTATAAACAATAGTAACAATTCTTTTAAATAATTATACAAAATGGGTTAATTACATGGGATAAATGATGCTATAAAATAGACGTTATTTGATGTCATCATTCATTGAGGAATGCAGTCCTGACATCCATCTGGTAGATGGTAAAGTTCTTGTGAGCCGCGTATGCCACGAGCATTCTGACAGCTTCGAGTCGTGCAACTGGAGCAAACGATTTCTCAAAGTCTATTCCCTTTTGTTGACTATAACCCTTGGCAACTAGACGACATTTATTCTGAATAACTGTGTTTTTAGCATTCGTCTTATTTTTCCAAATCCATTTGACCTTGATTACATTTCTGTCAATAGGTCGTTCAACAAGTTCCCACACATCCAATCTTTTGAACTGATTAGGCTTATCTTGCATTGATTCGATGCATCTATGATAAGGCATAGCTTCCTTGATGTTGGTGGGTTCTGTAGTACTCACTGTTAACACATACGTACACATCTCTACATCTGTATGGTGTCTACATCTTGTTGTCACATGCTTGGAAGGGTCACTAGTCACTTGTTCAATTAGATGATTATTCGTCCATCTGTTAGTGAAGCGATGTTGTTGGTGAAACTCGTGCATATTTTATGGGTTTTGGTAGTTTGAAGCTGACTCAACTTCTTCAAACGCAGGAGTTCCAAATGGATTTATGAAAGCGTTTCCGTCAAATTCTGTGATGAGGTGTCATTTTATACACTATTTCAAGGTCATTTAACCTCTTAAATCATGTAAAGATGCCCAGATTATGTGCTTAATCATTTGTTTTTAGGTTTTTAGCACTTGGATGACATTTGGAGGAAATACACGTGACTTGGGCTCATTTGGAGAAGAAACGAACAAGAATACAGACCTACACCAAATCTCTTAAAGAATTATGCATACAACGCGTAGAGACGGCGTCGCAGGAATAAAGCGACGTCATCACAATCTTTCTAGTGACGGCATCAAGAAAATTATGACAGCGTCAGGATGTAACCGACTTCAATCAGACCTAGAAGATTCTATCTGGTGACGGCGTCGCGACTACAACTGGACGCCATCGCGACGATTTCCCTATATATTAAGCCGAATTTAGGGTTTTAAGTGTGTAACTTTGTATAACTTTTGGGAGCCGAACCCTAAGTATTTTGTCAGCTTTTAGGCTGACTTTAGGGCCTCAAAACCCTATTGTAACTGACCTTGATCCATGTTTTAATCAAGTAAGATTATATATATTTAATCATTCAATATGTCTATGTGTTGTTTGATTAATTTATGTTCTTGCTTTCTTTATAACATGTTAGGCTAACCCCTCCTTTGTATTTGCTTATGATTGCATGAAAGTTAGATTGTAGATCCTTTTACTATTGCTTCTTGTGATGAATGTGCGCGTTAGGCTTTAGAAAACTAGCCATAAGATATTAAATTAGCATAGACGTCTAGGGAAATGCGAGAAGTGTAGAAAGGATACCATTGGTAACAATCTCCATACTACCTTACCCCTTATATGGTTGATCCCTCTTAAGATATTTCAATTGCATTTAATATACTCTTAGAGGCCTTGTAATAGTCTTCATAGTACCTTACTTGTGTGTTGCCTTAACGGAATATTAAATAGATGGCGGGTTCATGTAATTCATTCATGACTTAGGAAATACTTACACAGATCATCACGAGTGTGACAAGGCAACAGGATTAGGAGAAGTAATCTAATGAGTAGTGCATGATTAAGCAAATACATCATTTTATCATAAAGTTATCACTAGTAGTTTAGATTATAATTAGTTTATTAATTAGTTAAACAAACAACCTCTCAAACTATTGATTTACCTGCTTTCTAAAAAATATAAAAATACAAAAGTAATCTCTTTTCAATCCTGTAGATCTTGGTTAAGCTCTGTTCGAGCCTTCCTAACCTATTCTCCTAGAGAACGATAACAACCCCCGAGTCTTGCCTATACTACACTACAACGGTTAGGTACTCTGCCTAGGGGATTGTAAAACTTCGTGTAGAAGTCTCTACGACCCTCACATCAAGTTTTTGGCGCCGCTGCGTGCGGAATAGTTAGGTTTCAAACTTAGTTTAGCTTAGTTCTACTCACTTGAATCCTTTCAAGTGAGATTTTAATTCCATATATTTGGTTTTTTTGTAGTCTATCTTTTCTTCGTGTTATTTGTTTCGTAAACCATTCTCGTCAACCACCATAGGAGACGCGAATCCTATCCGCACTCTTGGAGATTACTCCAAACCTAGCCACGAGGGATATATGAATACCATTGAGCTCCCAGTAGGGAACAATGTGGTACTTCTTTGATCTGACACCATCCGGTTTGTGCAAAATGGATGCTCATTCCGCGGATTTTAGTCTGAGGATCCAAACCAACACCTCAAGGATTTCTTAAAACTTGTGGACTCACTTGACCTTGACGATAAAAATAGGGAAAGAACGCGCCTGTGTTTATTTTAATTTTCCCTTCGCAATCAAGCTAGCAATTGGCTTGAACATCTTCCAACAGGAACCATCACCACATGGGAGGATCCTACCACTCGTTTCCTTGCTCAATTCTTTCCACCGGGAAGGACTGCAAAACTCCGCAACGATATCCTTATGTTCCAACAATATCAAGAAGAATCTCTCTCAGAAGCATGGACTCGTTTCAAGGACTTACTACAAAAAGTCCCTCATTATGGCATCGACTTTTGGCTCCAAGTCTAAATCTTTTATGACCATGTCACTCCCGCTACAAGATGAACCATTGACCAATCGGCTGATGGTACGCTTCGTGATAGAATCGCCAAAGAATCCTAGGCATTATTAGAGGACCTCGCCCTCTATGACAATGAAAGTTGGAACGACCCATGGGATTTCGCTAAGCCGGTCAAGGTTATCTCTTTGCCTCAAGATGTCCCGAGTACATCCGACCGCCGCCTCATCGAGCTTAAAAATCAAGTTCAACGCTTGATGGAAGCTCACATTACTTCAATGCAACCTACTCAAGTGAACAAGATCACTTCCTTATGTGAAATATGTATTGGTCCCCATGACACTTAGTACTGCATGGAAAATCCTGAACAAGCCTTTGTTAATTATGCATCCTCGCGTACGGACGAAACAAGAAGTAGGTAGTTCACAATGAACCAAGGCCCAAGAAACTTTAACGAAGCCGCTAATGCTTGGAAGGGAAAGCCAAACTTTAACTGGGTACACGCCCAAACATTCACAAGCCCACGAAATGGCTCGTTCTCCACCTACTCGTCCAATTACCAAACGAAGCTTGAGAAGGCACTAATTAATTTTTACTCTCATCAAGAGAAAAGACTATCCAGCCTGAGAACTTAACTTGGACAATAGCAAAATGACATGATTAGTAAAATTAATCTTTTGTGGAAAACCATTTCTGAAAAACTTGATGACACTCCCATTTGTAATACTGTAGGAAGCCCCACAACTCAAAAGAATTTCACGTCTACTAACGACTCCACAAAAGAGGAGCTTCGAGGTAAGGGAATCAAAAGCCCATCAAAGTTACTCTCCCCAAAATATCTATCTCAGTCATCCTTAATTGAACAAAATATAAACCCTTCATCCCCAAAATATGTTCACTTCGTTAATTCAATCATTATTCTAAATAAGGAAGATGGAGCTAAGAAAGAGGGAAATGTGAAATCCAGTACAATCGAGATCCAGGATTACGAGATGACTGTGGAAAGCGAAGAGGAGTTCGAGGAAGAAACTAAAGATGAAATCAAAGAACCATCAAACCTTGGGAAATTTGCAATTTTATGGGGAGAGTTAAGGGGTTAAAAGTTTTTGTTGGGAACTTCACTTACGAATGTGACTTTGTGGTGCTTGAGGATACCACTAGTGTCATAGATCGTGACCTAGGGTCGGTCGTATTCGAAAAACCGTTCGTAGAAGCAACCAGGCTCGTTTACGACAGGAAGGAATGAACAATCATGTTTGAAAAAGATAAGGAGAAGATTGTGTTTAAAATGCCCCCACAAGATGGAAATGTTCAAACACATAGATTTTATAGACTTAAAAACCGATCGCATACCTCCTTTTGTCATAGAAAGTGACGATGATAGTAGTGAAAAAACCCACTACTTTGATAGCTTAGATTTGGGACCCGAATACAAGCATGATGAAAATATGTGCAGAGCCATTCGAAGCTTGATAGCTATGAAGGCCAAAAGAAACAAAGGAGAAGTCACGTAATAGCATGTGACTTCGAGTCTAGCTACAAGACTCATAAATAAAGAAAAGCGCTTCTTGGGAGGCAACCCAATGTTTATTTTTATTGCACATTAGGAGTGTCTTGTGTTTTAATTCTTTTCATTTATTCTTTTATGTTTGAATTCATCAGTTTTGTAATCATGATTTGCTTTGTTTTTAACCTCGTCATAATTGCAATCAAAGGTATTTTGCAACAAAATAAGTGTAGGGGAAAATATCCGGTTTTTAAGAACTAATTCAAACATGAGAAATAAATTATTTAGATTAATTCGCGTCAATTTTGAGTCATATGATTGTATTGACTAATCTCCGGTTTCATGCAGTAATTCATACAGGAAATAACTTATATAATCACGTGCAGGAAGTTTTTCAAAGAAAACGACAATAAATTTTTTCTCAGAGGCTGGAGACAGCGTCAGGATTTATCCTAATGGCATCGTCAACCCAGCTAAAGGAAAATTTTAAATTTTTTCAAGTATCTTCTAAAAATAGTTTGCACAACACTTAAAATTTGTAATTCTTTTATAAACCTAGAGAAACCTATGATTACATCATTACTCTCATCCTATCTTTATTGCTTTCATAGAGTCAAAACCCTAAACTCTCGTTGTATATATCTATCATGTCGATTTTATGCTTGGTGTAGTTGTCTTTGTCTTTCATTACAGGTTATATTTGGTGAGAAGAAGCTTGGAAGTTCTTAGGAAGTTTTATTGGATGATTCTTGGAGGACGATTTAACCCGTTATCGCATGTTTCTTCTCCATTATTGAGCAAACCAGGGGAGTACTGGTTTCTTTTACTTGTTTTCTTTTCCCTTTATTCGTTTTTACGGGTACTTCTATAGAACATTAGGGACATTGTTCAACTTAAGTGTGGGGGGGGAATAAGCCTTAGAAACTATTATTTCTTTTGCCATTTGTTTGTTCCTTAAAATGATGGGCAATATATCAAAACATAGCATAAACGGTAATTTTGACCAAAATTAAAAAGGACATGACACATAACGACGAAAACCGAGTATTAATAGCGTCTCACAGATAGGAATGTATATGACTAGCACAAAAACCCTCATAATTTCACCCCAAAGATGTGAGGTTCGCCTTTAGATCTATAGAAATTCGGGTATTTATTTTTGATACCCAAGATAATTTACACCTTTAGCTTTCTCGAGTTAAGGTTCGAATGCAGTCATATGTGTCTATTTCATCGTTATGAATGTGTACGTATGGTCCGTGTCTCCTTTTCTGGAGCATTGGTGTCGGTATTAAATTATATGAGTGTACCGATAGTATATTAAATTCTAGAACTTGTTTTTGTGATGCATCTCGAGACCGCATAGTAAGTATTAGGACTTGCTAGATAAGAGACACTAGGATTAACCCATGTTTTAAACCTATAATTGTTATGATGTCACACTAATCATATTATGATCCCACACCCTTGCCATGCACTCATTTTTAGTGCAAGATACCCCTAGTACAACCCTTCGAGCCCATCCTTTTTCATGGTTCTCGTAATTTTCTGGTGGATTCCAGATTACTAATGAAGAGCATTGTCAAACCCTTAAACCAATTGTTACACTCAAATCGTCTTAGCCTACCTTGTATGTACTCACTTTTAGTACATTATTGTTTTAACCTAAGTTAATTATTGAGTACACGGTTGCTAAGTCCTTATCCTTGTTGTAACACCCCCAAATTGGGTCGCAGCAGAATAAGGGTCCGGGGCGTGTTACTTCATAGATCAATAATACAAGATATATATAGAACGACCAAAAAGTCGTTTAAAACCGATACATTGGATTTAACAAAGTATTTGTTACATAAGCCCGAAGCTTCACTTGTTCACTTGTTCAAAATACAAAGATTTCTAGCCCATAACAGATATACAAAATGTAATGCGACAAAATCTTTAATGCATGATATCCAAATCAAAACCACCAATGTATCCCTGGCACCTCGTGCCTATTGATATTTGCTTAATTGTATATGTAAAATACCCGGGATTTTGCCTAATAAAAGCCATTAAACTGCCAAAAGAATAGAAA
>BQNB010070347.1:0-25907 GCA_026074375.1 Tanacetum coccineum
GAGTCTCAAAGAAACTCAACTGATCCTCCAGTTGCTGTTATTGACTCATCAGAGACTGAATATCATTCAGCGGATGAATCATCAGTCTGTTCCACCTTTTTTCCTCCACTGGAGAAACCAGGTGATGCTGAAACTGTCTCTAAACCAAAGGCTATCAAAACAACTTTGAAGTCTATCTCTACATTCAAAGATGAAGCTTTAAAAGGTATCATTCCTAATGAACCATCCTCAGCTCATGCTCAGGAAAACAAAAAGGCTTCAGCTTTAAAATCTAACTCAGCTCCTGCTAAAAATTCAAAGAATGTAGAATCTACTGATTACCTTCACTTGGCTACTGTAATAAAAGAACTCAATGATCTAAAATTACAAGTCAGCAAAAAATCAGTCATCTCAATCTAGAGACAAACAAGTTTCCTAAAACACTCTTCAAAACAAAAAAAGCATAACTCAAAAGGAGTTGTGAACTTTGTGGATTAAAAATTCATCTCTCTAAGAAGTGTCACAAAGTTCTATTTTGTATGATTTGTAAAAAAAACTAATCATGAAACCTGTGATCATGATGAATACATGTGCACCATAAAAATGTCTTAGCATCTCTCAAGTCTGGGGAGATCCTCTTCAAGATCAAAAAATCCTAGACCATCAAAATGCTTCTTTCCACCTTGCACTCACTGTGGTAGTATGGATCATCTATCTGATGATTGCTTGTACTATCCCATTTGTGGAATTGTGGAAGTTATGATCATGAAACAAATGATCATAACATGATAATCTCTCTAGAAAGAGAGATTAATCCAAGAAATCCTCAACATCCTTTCAAAAGATGTAAAGTCTGTGGCAGTTCCATCCATACCACAACTCATCACTACGACATTGAATGGTTCAAAAGAGGTGAAGCACTTCAAGCCAAAAGGGCTAAAGATTAAAAAAGGAATATGCTACCAAATGCTAACAGATCAAAGACTATCACTAAACGGTGGGTTTCTTAGCAAAAATAACCATTCTGAATCCATTTGTGCAAACAGAAAATTGTCTGAACAAATTAAAAAACAGACATTACTAAAAGAGATAATTGAAGATGACTCTTCTTGTATCACTAAAGGTCATGTTCTGTTAAATCAAATGGTCTAGTTTTCTTTCGCATAGCATTTCTTGTACAAGTTCTATCTGACCAATATGGTCAAAATGATCAAACTGATCACAATGATCAAAATGGTCATACATCTCAATTGAATGAAATCTTAAATGATGATTCACTTGGGCACTCAAATCACAACAATGAAAATACCATCATTGATAAACTCACCCACACTAAAGATATTTAGAATCCTGAACTATCCTCTCCAGCTGAAAATAATTCAGTTTCAAGTCTAATCAAATTCTATTCCATTTTTACTACCTCAACTTACGTAACTAATTAGGTCCCTGAAGCTCCAAAATGGTCTGGAACAAAGGATGCCAAGCAATAGAAGTATGCCAAAAACAAAGTCTGTGCATTGATTTCTACATCTTATGGAAAACCATAATGGACTTATTGGTAAAAGACTGGAACTTTCAACAATAAAAAGGTATCCTCGCTTCTGTTACAAAACTTGAAGCAATCAAGATTTGCCTCGCCATTGTCACTTACATAAACTTCAAAGCATCTCAATCAACCAAGAACATGTCTAAGTTATGAAGAATGGCTCCATTTGTGATTTCAAATTATACCTTTGACATCTTAGGACTTAAACTCAGTAACAAAGCTATAAATGAGTTTAAGTAAAAATGGTATAATTAATTACAAATGCACAAAAGTTCCAACAAACCTGACTTTCACATTCTCATCTTGTGTTTGTGCAAGAAATCAAACAAATTCTAAGGAATATCTCCTCAGTATTATTTAAGGGAATTCTCAGGTACCTACATGGTAGCTTCAGTCTTGGTAATGGTCATCTTAATTGGATACTCAAACCATAACCTTGTTAACTGCAACACAAAACACTTTAGGTGTTTGTCTGTTGTTAGAAAGTAGACATGTGTACTAAAAAGAACAAAATGTTCAGTACAAAGAAATAAGGAATTTTGGTCTCTAATATATACATATCAATGATCATATCCTAAGAGGAGACACTAAAAAATTATTCATTCTCACTCAAATCAACTTGTTGATATCTTCTTCAATGTCCTTGATAAACCATAATTCAAAGATTAACTGTTGAACTAGGTATCCTAAACATTGATTCAAAACCTGAATCTTCAGCACTGAATGAAGAAAACTGAAGGTTTAACGATTTCATCTAAAACTGAACAAACTTTCATATGTTAAAATGTCAGTTCAGCTTCTATGCGACCTTTAACTTGCTTAAGTGAAGTAACTGAGTAATCACACATGTCTCATTCATGGATTTGCATGAGCATATGTGCTTTTGTCACCTCCGTTGGAGCTTTGAAATTGGGCACATCAAGAACTGAACAAAACTAATCTAAATCTTGGTTTAACTCTTCAGTTCAGTTTTAAACAATAATTTTGATACAACTCTTCAGCTCTTTCGAGTAAAGTAAATAAGCAATCACATATGTCTCATTCATGGATTTGCATGAGCATTTATGGTTTTGTCGCCTTTTCTGGAGCTTGTATGTTGATAAAATCACCAATATGTGTTCAGCATAACGAAACACCAAACCTGAACCTAGGTCATCTCCTTAAACATCAATTACAAGGTCAGTCTTAAATTAAAACAAATGTGATTTTCTAAATTAATATTATTTTATCTAAATAACCTCTTCTAAGAAGTTATTTATTTTAATATATTAAAAAGGACATCTAATCGTTAGAATGACCTCACCTACTTTTTTAGTAAATAGACGGTTGTTAACTGTACTAGGTGTTAGATGCATGCTTTGCTGACTTTCATTAAATACAAAGTTTAGCACACATGTTGAAAACAAACCCTAAACATTCCCCATAACTTCATAAACCCTAGAATTTTTCACCAACTCACAACTTCCAAATGGCAGTTATAAAATTGTTAAAGATAATAGTGAAAATTTCTCAAATCATATAAACCGTCCAACCTATCACAACTCATTTCTCACAAACACAGATCAAAAACACACACACACACTCATAATCCAAAACAAATCAAATCCTCAAAACCCTAATCAAAACACTCAAAAATGGCAAATCAAGAACAAGCTCCACCACCACAGGAAATGGCTGAAAACCCTATTCCTTTCACTCATGCAAAATAGGTTGGATTTCAATCTTGAAGATGTCATCCTGAACACAAATAATAAGGTTAGTCTCCTTTACCCAGAACACTCAAACAAAGAAGTTTTCATATGTGTCTCTGACTTTATATCTATGTGTTGTATTAGGAAAGCATTCACTAGATCCCCAGTCCAATACAAGGAATACCTACCTAAGTTTTAGTACTTAACAAAAGCTTTAGACAACTCTAAGGTATCCTTCTCAATTCCTACTGGTGGGATTTATGGAGTACTAGGGTTGAACACTTTTAGGAAACTAATTGAAGCACATTACCTGTCTCACTCTAGTGACTATGTAGACCCACCCTCTATTAACATAGTGAGACCTTGGTTTTCAACAATTAGGTATGGGGAAGAAGTGTCTTCCAAAGGCACTCTAAAAAAGAATCTACTTCCTCCTAGGTGGAGGCTGCTTAGGGGGTAAAACTAGAGGCTTTGATCAAATAACCAACAAAGATGCCATCATTCTGTATTGTCTAGCCAATGGTGTCAACATTGACTATGCCATGATTTTCTGGGAAGATATCATCAATAAGCTGAAAAGGAAAAATTAGGAAAAAGTAGTCCCTTACACAAGATTTTTATCCTTTCTAATGATACAGAAGATGAAGGATGGGTATGGAGATGGTGACGTTACAATACACCCCACTCAAATCTTTAGTGTCAATAACTGGGCACTAAAGCCCAACCAACCTGAAGGACCTCCCTTCATAGACCACATGATGGCAATCTGCAAAGCAAAGAGGCAACAAAAGGTGGGTCCTCTAAAGCACCCACCAGTTCCAAAACTGGCCATTCTAAGAAAAGAAAAGAGTCCAGCTCAGCCATGGACTCAAACCTAAGCCAGCCTCTAGTTTCTACACATGTAGATACTGGGATGCATAAAGAGGACCAGCAAGAAACTGGTGGCCCAACCTCTTTAGGGGTCACCAGTAAAGAAAGAGCCAACCCTCAGCTCAGTAGTGGTATGTCATCATTTAATTTAAATAAGCCTATTTATTTAACATCTTTCATTAGTCACTCTGAGTCTGCATCAGGAAATGATGTTTTAGCAGTTTCTACAGCTGAAGCTGATCCTGAAAATTATGCTCCTAGTGATTTTGTACCTTAACAACAGGGTATAAATGAAGGAACCAAAAACACTTCATATGATCACTTATTTGTAGGTACTGACCTACATGTTCTTACAAACCAAACCAAATCTATTAGTGAAGGGTTGGAAACTGTCCTCACTCAACCTATACAAGAAAAGGGGCCTGCTCGGTTGCTAGACAAGTTGAGGAAGAAGAAGCCTCTGGCACAATCAAGTTAAAAGATCTAGCAAGTTTATAGTGTCTAATGTTCAGCCAAGCTTCAAAGACCTGGATTCACCTGAAGATGATCATGTCATTATTATAGAGGAAAGTGACGAAGAGGAGAATGATGAAATTCATGCCACTGAGAATGTTGAAACTAAAGATACTTTGGTTCCTAAGTCTTCATCTCTAAAGTCTTCTCTAATTCAAGAGCTTACTAACCAGGTTCTCATTCTCTAGTCTCAAAAGCATAAAATGGAGCTGGAAAAGAATAAAGCTAAAGCTGCTCTCCTTAAAGCTTAACCCTCCTTTTCCAATGTGGAACTGCTCAAAGAGCTGTTGGTAAAGTCCTTAAAAACTGAACTCTTAAATATCCTATCTACTAATGACTTCAGCAACTCACTACCAACTGAGCTGAAGGACATTCCCTCCAAGCTGAATGAACTCACTGGAGAAGTATAAAGGTTAAAGAATCAAGTTCACAACTTGGAAATTGAGCTTCCAGGAGAGTTGAAAGAAATTCCTACCAAACTGGAGAACTTTACAAAGACTGTCACCAGTCTTACATCTCAAGTCGCTGAACTAAAGACTCTTCAGTAGGAACTTCCACAGGAATTTCTTTCTCTGCCAACATAGGTTGCAACAATTCAAGCTAAGCTAAAGACCTTGGATGCTCTTCCAGGTCTCTTGTCACATGTCACTAAAGCTTTGAATAAGTGTTCTCATGTTTTAGTCTCTGCATCATCAAAAGATGGATATAAAAGTGTTCCTTCAACAGGCCAAGCTGACACTATGCCTGCTGAGGGGGAGAAGAACACAAATCAAGCTACAATCTCCCAGCTTTTTCAAAGAAGATCTAAAAAAGTAAACCTGAACAAAACATAACCTGAAAAGACAACACCACCACTTATCCCACCAATCATCACAACCACAACTCAAATGCAATCTCCCTTCCCTCAAAGAGCACCAAAAGACTCCTCTCAAACTGAGGGGGAGCATATCAAGAAAGACAAGGTCAAAAAGGTTATGTCTTTAGAGGATGCTGAAGAAGAGAGTACAGAAAGTAATTCTAATGATGAGACAACACACGTGCCTGGTTCTAAAGTTGAATCCTCTAAGAAAACTGAACTAAAAATGTTTGACTTTGTCACTGAAGGTGGAGAACATGTCCATTTAACCAAAGAACAAATCAGTGCACAAAAGAAAATAGAGGAGGAAGCAAAAGCTGAAGCTGCCAGACGTGAAGGTGAAATAAGGAAAGAAGAATTAATTGATCTTCTTGGTTTAGAGGTGGTGAACAAGTACTACAATGACAAGTTACAGTATGACAAATACTGTGACAAAATGCTGAATAGAAGAGCAGCATCAAGAATCACCAACTGTGATGTCTTGACCAGAAAGGGTCCAATTACACTCAAAGTGTACAGAGAGGATGGTACAAGTGAAATTATTCCCAATTTCAAAGCCAGTGATCTGCACCTTGGCGAATGGAGAGAAGTGATGGAAGCATGTCCAAAAAGAACTGGAAAAGGATGGGAAATCATCTACAAACAGATAGGAACAAGAATGGACTACATTCACACAACTGAAGCAGAACTGGGCATAAACTTGGATATTCCTCTAAGCAAACAGGACCCTCTCGACAAACTAAATGATCTTGCAAACAAGAAAAGAAAACATGCTGATGACATCCACGACTACTTCAAAGCTAACAAAAGGCTTAAGTCATCAGTTCAGTATGAAGATCATTTACCAGGTACTGTGCTTAATGAACCTGTCCTTGGTATGATTTTGTTCAATTCACATCACAGACAGGATTTTGTTACCATTGAAGACTTTAGAGATTTCCCAAACACCATGTTATATACTGTACAAGAAATCTTCTTCAGACTTCACCAAGGTCCAGGGCTTGATGATCATGCCAGGACTTTCAGTTCTCTTCTGCTTGCTGAAATTGATAAGAGAAACCTAAATCCACTCAAGCAGATGAGAGTCATTGAACAACTAAGGCAGTAGAATGAAATCTTTTGTAATAACTTTATCTTTTGTATTGGTTTGTAATGAAAGTTAGAATGAAAGATTATCAGTTTATGTTGTTCAATTTATATCAATTGTGTAAGAAGAAGTTGTTTTGCTCACTTACAATTGATTTTAACTTAGGCTATTTGTATATTCAAATAGGGGGAGATTGTTGGGTTCAGTTCCTGAGCCCTTCAGTCTTTCAGTAGATTTAAACATAAAATCCCCTAAGTGTTTCTCAAACTGAAGTCTTTCAGTTTGAGTCACTGAAGCTTCTTCATCCCACATCAGCTCTTTAGTCCATAGAAATTGGGAAGTATCCTCACTTCAGTGTCGTGCAATTGTTACAAAAAACTGAAGAAGGACTCTTAGAAAGAGCTTCAGTTCAGCTTGGTTGACAATTCTAAGCTGAACGTTGTCTGTCTCCTTAACAGAAGTTGAAACGTGTTGTTTCACTTCTAGAAGGATTACAAGGCGGGAAAACGATTGCTTTATGTCAAAAGGAATAAAGCAATCTCCTTGGGAAATGTTACTTCTAAAGAGTTGTATAGAAGACATCAACTTTCGTAATAATTTGTACCTGTACTATAAAGCATGTGTACATTAAATGGTAGCTCAACCACCCATTTAATGCTTGACATGTGTATTAGGTTAACTTGTAAACCCTAATCCCTTTTCCTATAAAAGGAAATGGATTCCCAAAGTAAATGTTATCTCTTCTAATTAGTGTGATACACATTGAAGAGATCATTTATCTCTCAAACAAACAGAACTGTACTACTGAAGCCAAAGCTTCAGTTTAGTCATAAGTAGTTTGTTTTCTTACTCTCTTAACTTTGGTTATAGTTTAAGTTCGAAGGAGATAACACCTCAATTGTCATTCAACCACCTTGCTATTCCGCAAGCAAGGTGTGTCAAAGATTCTTTATTTGATTCTAATAAAAGTCTATACGTTAAAAAGTACTTCTGTGTGTTTTAAACTTTCTTTATATTGTTCATATTTATTTGTTTAAAACTCACTTTGTTGCCATGGAATCTGATTAGTTTAACTTGATAAACCTTATATCAGATTTCAAGGGACCAACAAAAAGTTACAAAAATGACATTGAACTTTTACCTGTTTACGAGATTCTATATAAGAAACTTTATTTATTAAATATAGAACGCATATCTATCGTTTCATTCCGAAAAAATATGCCACTGAAAAGATCGTCGAATTGCGAACAAGACGAACCCAATATTGCAATGCTTCTGACATACGTACAATTTTAAATAAAAATTTGAAGTTTAATATATATTTAAAATAGAGTTAATTGCATAAATAGTCCCTGTGGTTTGTCGGGTTTAACGAAAATCGTCCCTCCGAAACTATTTTAACGGATCCTCTCCCTGTGATTTTGACCCGTATCGGGTTTGGTCCCTTGACCAATTTTTCTGTCAGTTTGACCCGTATCAGGTTGCCAAAATATTGGCTGATCGAAAAAAAATGATGGTGAACGGATTTCTGGTACTAACTGGAAATAGTGGTGGGTAGATATAATGTTTCCTAAATTGATAATAATAATAATAATAAAATTGTTACAATAATAAAATATTATTATTGATAAAGAAAAAGAATAATAATAATAATAGAAGGGTAGTTTGGTCATTTCATCTCTTTTAACAGTCAAACTGACAGAAAATTGGTTAAGGGACCAAACCCGATAAGAGTCAAAACCACAGGGAGAGGATCCGTTAAAATAGTTTCGGAGGGACGATTTTCGTGAAACTCGACAAACCACAGGGACGATTTATGCAATTAACTCTTTAAAATATTTACGAAAATAATCTTAAGGTTATTGGGTCGTTGCAAAGTTAGTCTTAGTGACTAACTTTGCAACGGAACGCTAACCTCATGACTATTTCCGTAAAAAAAATTAGAAACGATTCACAAAAATACTCCTTAGAGTTATCGTTTCGTTGCAAAATTAATCTCGCGTGCTCCACGACGACGCACGAGTTACAAACCTCGTTCTCATTATTTGTCAATACGCACAAATTATATTAGGTGGTTATTTTATTATGTGTAGAGCATCAATTCAAGCGTAAACATGTTTTTCCACATGTTATGTATGGTAGCTTGTTATCGTACTTTTGTTAAAGCAAAGACATGACCCTGTCGGGTCTATCAATCCAGGTTAACCAAAACTGTTAGCCTCAAAATATTGAGTCGAACATGAAGTTCGTCCATTATGTATTTTAGTCTCGGTCAATCAATTAGTTAACGTTATAATAGGAAAGTATCGGGAATCGGGCTCGATAGTTAATCTAATATTGTATATGTTTCGGGTTTAATCCCAAGCAAAACCCGAGCCCGGGTCCTAGTCAAATATCCCGAACGTCACTTTAAGTGTCGGGGTATATATATACCTTTTCCACCAAGGAAAAGAAAAAAGTTGATTTCATAATAAACATTTCACTTTTCTATTTTCTCTCCCATCTCACTCTCTCTCTTCTTTCTCTCTCTAGGAAATCATCTCACTCTCTTTCTATATTTCTTGATCTAGATCCGTGTATGATATGAAGTGTATGTGTTAAAGGGATCCTACAATTGGTATCAGAGCTTCAAGGGTGGATTCGTGTTTGATTTGTGGTTCAAAGTAATCAAAATTCGTGGGTTGTTTTATTTTTTTTGTTCGAAAAAAAATAGCAAGAAAAATCAAAGATTGATCTTTGTTTGTGGTTAAAAGTGTTAAAGATTTGTACTTTCGGGCTTAGATCTATCCCTTGCATCATTACTAGGTGGTTTTAACATCATTTCGTAGCTTTCAAGAAAGTTTGAAGATTTTTTCTTGGCTGCGTTTTGTCTAACTGAAAGGGTGTTCTTCATTGCGTTTTGGTCATTGCGTTTTGCTCTCACTGCGTTTTGGTCATTGCGTTTTGCTTTCATTGCGTTTTGGTCATTGCGTTTTGCTCTTCATTGCGTTTTGGTCATTGCGTTTTGCTCTCATTGCGTTTTGCCTACTGAAGACCCTTTATCAAAGTAAATCTCAACGTTATGCTGCCCAAATCGCAACAAATCTTGCGTTTTACCTAGAAGATCTTGCATTTTGTTTCTTTGGCGTTTTGTCTCACAAGCCGATGGCGTTTTTCTATGGCGTTATGCAATGGACTATCTTGCGTTTTGTCTCAAGGTTTGTGTTTCTTGACTCATTGCGTTTTTGTCTCAAGGATTGCGTTTTGCTCATTTGTGTTTTTGGTCTCAAGGTTGCGTTTTGTCTCATTGCGTTTTGGGCTAAAAGACACTCAAGCTTTTTGGTCCATTACAACCCTTGTTTTGAAAACCTAATTTGGGAATCTATTAATCATTGTCTAAACATAACAAAACAGCAAATCAAACAACAACAAAGGACTTAAAATGACTAATCATCAACAACACACATTAACGATCCAACGATTATCCATTCATGGTTGTCTATTGATTTTTGGTAAAAATCCCTAATTCACTTATAGGTTTTAATCATAGATGTGTAAAATCCTGTGAACGTGAATTGCATACAAAACCACAACTTCAATCACATCACATCCACTTAAGATCCAACAACTTTCACACTTCATAATTCATAACCATATCATTCACATGACAAACTTAGTCAATACATCCTCAACAGATAGTCAAATGCACAACAATATCATGGCAGCTGGTTCAAAAGATCGTCCACCAATGCTTGGACCAGGAAGATATTCACAATGAAGATTACGTTTTCTACGGTACATTGACACGAAACCAAATGGTGAGGGACTGAGAAAAAGCATACTATTTGGTCCCTACATGCCATCTACTGTACTAGTTTAAGCTGTTGCTGCAACGGAAGGTAATCCTGCAATACAACAACATAACAAAATTGAAAATAGTAATACGGAACATGACTCCAGAGAACAAAGAACACTTTCTGTCTGAAAAAGAAGCAATTTTCTTGCTTTTAACTGGTATTGGAGATGATATATATTCCATTGTTGATGCTTGTAAAACAGCGAATGAGATGTAGATAGCCATTGAAATGCTACAACAGGGTGAATCATTAAACGTACAAGATGTAACGACTAATCTGTTTTGGGAATTTGGGAAGTTTACTTCTCGAGATGGAGAATCAATGAAGTAGTATCACTCACGGTTTTATAAACTGATGAATGAGTTGACAAGGAACAACTTGCAAGTTACTACAATGTAAGTAAACGTTCAATTTCTTCAACAACTTCAACCAGAATGGTCAAGATTTGTGACGGTTGTCAAGCAATCAAAAGAAATAGACACCATCTCATATCACACACTTTTTGAAATATTTCTTGATCTAGATCCGTGTATGATGTCTGATCACAACAGTTCAGACCTCACACCACAACGACAAGAGATGTCTGTTGAAAATGTCTCTTCAGGCCTCATTCCTCAAGGACAGAAGGCGTCAGATTATGACAACTCTGACCCTGTGCCCCCAAGACAAAATGTTGTTCCTACAACAGAAAAGATAGATTCGTCACAACAAGGGTTGGAATTTCTCTTCAGTCCTTTACATCCAAGAATCAGTGCAAATTGATCATTTCCGAACCGCACCATACCCAGATATTTCTCGACAAAATTACACAGCAACTTGAGGTTTCCTGTCATGTGCTTTGTGCATCTAGAGTCTATGATAAATAGGATGATTTGTACAATTTGAAAAATAATTAGAAGACTGTGGAGCATTTGATAAATTGGACCCTAAATCACTTGTGGGTGTCGAGACATTAGTTATCCTACATGTAATATCTATAGTGGGACTAATACTCGTTGTCACATTTTCTGTCCTAATTTTAGACACCCATTTCTTTTTGGTTTTATGCATCCTGATGGACATTGTTTTTCAATCCACCAAGTCCATGTCTTACTAGTGTTCTTATATAGCATCATAAAGTAACTCCTGGATTTTTGGATAGTGGATTCTGAAGGAAATATTTTCTTATGGGGAGTTTGTAACACCTCCAAAATATGTGGCAGCGGAAAAGTAACTGGAGGCGTTACTTCATAATACATAAGCACAAGATAATAGGGAACTGATAATGCTCAAATTGAGTATGTTTTTAGGAGCGTTATCATGGGTTTTGTACTTGTTATTTGGCTATTTGCAAATGTTTTTGTTACTTAATTGTGCCAAAGTGTGTTTCCAAGTCTATTTGTAGCCAAGTACAGGAAAACAAGGAAAAAGAACAAAAAAAGAAATAAAAATGAAGATTTATGTATGTACGAAGAACCCCTCATAAGGATCAAGATCAAGAAGCTTTTCAAGAGCAAAAGAGTCAACCATAGAAGCTTCCAAGTCCTACGATAGAGTTAAAATGAAGTTATATTGAAGAATAATGACCTACGACCAAGCACAACTCAAATGGGAAGCTTAAACGCAAAATCAAGGAATTTGTATTTTGAGTCGTATGGCCAGCCGGCAGGCTAGAGGACGAGCCGCCCAACTCAAAATCTAGCCGCCCGGCTGGGCTTCGTTGACCTCCCCAAGTAAAATTTTAATGCATGTTTATGATCCCTAATCAGTTGGGAACGATCAAGATCATTCTAGAATCCATTTCCTGGCATTTTATGACCCTTTGTGCCCAAGTTTTATGCTTGGTGGCCAAGGGCATTTCAAGTATAAATAGGAGACCTTATGCCTTAGTTTTCATCACCAAATAATCATTCTCTCTTCTAAACATCATCCCAACTTATCCTCCACCCTTGAGGATGAATTTCCACTCATATTTCTTTCCCAAAAGACCACACAACTCTGCCATTTCTAGAAGAGGGCTTAAATCTCATTGAAGAAGGTGTTGGGTATCATTTTCTAGCTTGATACGAAGCGTATATGATTGGACGCTTAAGGGTTGCTCTAAATCCTTCCATTACCTATTGTAATCATACTTTGGTAATCTACTTTTATATTTCCAGAATGTTTATGAATGATATGATTGTTGAACCTTTGGTTTTTGTTGAAATAATCTTGGAGTAGTTCTTTATACACTTGTTTGGATGATGTTTATCATATGAGGATTGTTTATGTTTGATTATGGTTTTGATCAATTTCATGTTATGTTTAAGATCCATTTGTGTCCTTGAGTTTTTGTTCAATGCTATTCATGCTGGTAGTTGTTGGTGGATTCATAGGTTGAAAGGGTTTTCATCATTCAACTAGTTATAATCATTTTGTCTATAGATGATTGTCTATTGTATTAACCATTTCTTTAGTGGCTTGATTATGCAAAGAAACTCAGGTGTGATTGTTAACAAGTTTGTGAAACGAATTGCGAATCAAACTTCTTAAATAAACATAATCGGGAATTGGTTGATTTAGCTTAATGCTTGATTTTATTGTCTTATGATCATACGCATAGGGTATTTACTTTAAAATCAAAGATTGGAATTTGTCACCATCATATTCTTAACTTGTAATCAATTTGTCTAAACCATCATCATATGAACAATCCAAGTATTATGAACCAGTTCCAAACAAGTGTTGTCTTTTACTTATTGGATTTGCTTAATCATCATTTCCGTGCTCTTATTTGTTGCTTTGATGGTATATTGGCTTGTGACATCCATTTTTTAAAACCAATTCCATGTTCTTGTTTACTAGATTTCTTCACAATTTGAAAACCACCCAAATTCTGATCTAATATAAATCCCAAAACATAAATTAAATATTACACAAATTAATAATCAATTCAAATCCTCCCAGTGAACAAACTCGGCTTACCACAACAAACTAACTACATACGAAAGGGTCATACTTGCCCATGTATTCTTAGCTTATTTTGGTAAATCGTGTTATAAATTTAAAACTAGTAGTCGCGAGACACATCAAGTTTTTGGCGCCGTTGCCGGGGATTTGTTTGTGTTTTTCTTTGTTTAGAATCTTTGTTTGTTTATTTGTTTCTCTTGCGTGTTTCTATGATTGTTTGCCTAAATTGAGTACTTGTTAAATTGCGTGTTTCATTCTCATAATCTGGCATAGTCACCATCAAGTTCTTGCATGTTTCATTCTCATAATCCTTGTTTGTGTTTTTATGTGTTTGAATCTTTGTATTTCGTTTTATATAATTTGTGCTTAATTTGGCTTGCGAAAAATCACTCAAAACCCACTCAGACGGAATCAGTCGCCCGGCTAGAATCTAAGCCAAACGGCTCGACCCCAAAACTTGCCTAGCCGCTCGGCTAGAACCTTAGACGCCCGGCTGCTGGCTCGTCGACCCAAATAAATCATCCAGGCGCCTGGCTGGATAGCTCTGTCGGCCGGCTGGAATTCTCTGACCAAAAACCAAAATTAATTTTTTTAAAACCTGTTCTACCTTTAATCCTAGTTCAAGCGTTGTTTAATCTTGTTCTTAGTTGTGTTTTGACTTGATTACACCCCTGTTTGTCAAGAAAGAACCAACTAAACGCCTTTTTCATTTGATTCTCGAATAATCAAACCCGAAAGACCCGAACCAAACACCACCCAACCGTCCCGTTGTAACCTTTTGTGCCAATTTTGTATTTCTAACCGCCCCGGTTTGATCCCAAACCCCGTGGTTAGAACCCGAATTCATTCAAACCATCCAGATTGATTAATTTGGTACAATTTTTGTTTGTTTTCTTCTTTTTAATTGTTTTCTTTTTCGTTTGTGTCTTAGTAAAAAAGAGTATTTTAATTAAGTCGTCTTTATTTACTCATTTGTTTAAAACTTGTCAAAAATGTCTAAAAAGAAGAGAGTCTATTAAAAATGTTTCGTCGTAACTAGTTTAGTATTTTACTAAAATCTTCTCGTAGTCATAGTAAAAATAACACTAGTAATATTTTTCTTACAGTAGTCAAATTTATTTTTCTTTTTCGTCAACATAAAATAATACAGAATATTTTTATTTTAAATGTTTTCATTTAATTTATCTTTATTTTTCTATGAATTTTTTGCAAATCGCTCAGGTTTTGTATAAACCCACGTTTTTGGGGTAAACATCTCGCTAGTCCGTTCCGCGAACTTAAACGAAAAGTCAAAAAGAGGACAAAACCCGATAAGACACTAAACGTACCCCTTGAGATCGAGTCATTCGAACCTCATGTCAAACAACCGTTCATCAAGGAAGTTTTCGCTGTAAAATCTAAAATCAAAATATTGATGGAGAAATTCGAAACTCCACCCTATTCCCCACCCATAACCGTTGTTGATCCCAATGACCAACCTATGTGGTCAAGCACTAGGACCGTTGCTCCAACTCCTAGTTCTGCTATTGTTCAAATCCCTATTCCAAACAATTTCTTTATCAAGGGTACCCACATGCAAATGATTCGGGACAATCAATTTGATGGGCGAATCTGTCCGATCCTCACCGACACGTAACCAATTTTTTTGAGATTAGTAGCCTATTCCAATATGGTAAAAATTAAGAGGAAGCGGTTATGTTGAGGACTTTCCCTTTCTCGTTAACCGAAGAAGCTAAGATTTGGTTAAACGAACTTAATGAATGAACTATTACTTCGTGGAATGAATTAACAGAAGCTTTTATAAGCCGATACTTTTCTTCTACAAAATTTAGACGTGTCCTAAAAGGAATTCATAGCTTTCACCAACTCGCTCACGAAACTCTCGTTGACGCTTGGCTCCTTTTAAAAGGAATGCTTCGCATTTTTTACAAACACGGTCTAACCAAAGGCACGATCATTCAAATATTCTATCGTGGTTTAGACGATCCAACACAAGGAATTCTCGACACCGAAGGAATATTCCTCTACAATACTCCCAACGAAGCTTTCAAAATCCTCGAGGATAAGGTCCTTCTCAAACTTGATTTCTCGAAGAATTCTCAAAACCCCAAACCAAAAACTGTTATTTCCGCCGGTGGAAGCAACATCAATCCCGATAATGCCATTTTGATGGAGAAATTCAAAGCTCTTGCTACAAAAATCGATTCTGAATTCCTAAAAATAAGGAAAGAGCTAAAAGAGATGCGAGATGGTCGTAGAGACAACCACGCATCACAGATCTACATGAGTGATGACACACCGGTGTGTGATCCCATGGAAATGAATTATGTCAAAGGATATCACAGAGGATATCACGACCGAAATTCTAGAAATTCGTACTCCTATCCAAACCATAACCCAAACCGTCACTATCCTCAATCTCGAACACGAAATAGAATCCACATCCATCACAATATTTCAAAATACCAAAAACCTCAACGGGGGATATGATGAAAGAGTGGATGGATAGGAAAATGGAAGCAGATGAAAGAATGAAGGACCAGGTGGTTGAATTAGGACTTCAAATTGATCAAGGGTTAAGGAACCGCCAAGCGATTATTGAGAACTTGGAGAGGCAGTTTGAGTATCTCGAGAAAATCAAGCCTATCGAATCCATTCCTCGTACTACAAATACCAAACCGCGACATGAACCACCCTCAATCCGAAACGAGAATAATAAGGGCAATGTTAAAGTTATCGAGGAGTACGAAACTGAGACTATTCCAACCATGCCAAAGCCGAGCCTAATTAAATCTAACTCTCCAACCGTATCACCTTTTCTCAAGGATTGCACCGTGCATATCCCATACACGAATGCGAAGACGTTTGCAGACGCTATATTGCCGAATCACGTTGGTGACAAGGAGTTAAAATCAGTTGATGGCGTTGGAATTAGAGTTTTAACAAAAAATAAGATCAAGAAGGATGACATGGGTATGCCAAAGGAACCCAACAAAGAATGGAAGCTGAATGAAAAAGCGGGTCCTCAAAACGAAGAAGTTTATCACTATCAGTGGCACCCAACTGAAATTCCCCACTTAGACCGTATCATCAAAGAATCTTAAATCTTGGGAAAGAGTCTAGCTAATGACTCGGAAATAAATTAAGCGCTTCGTGGGAGGCAACCCGAGTCTCTTTTAAATGTTTATTTGTTTTAATTTTTGTTTTGAATAAATATGTACACCCTTTACAAAAGTTGTTTTTCAAACTTGAAAAAAATCTTAAGTGTGGGGGTGTTACATGCTCGTAATGTTTAATATATTATTGTTTGTAGTATGTTTGTTTGTTTTGTTTGAATAAATTGCAGCAGGTAATGGAAGAGGATGCTTGAAAAAAATCCATTGATCTCACAAGCTTATGCTAGTTTTTGCGTAGCATTTATCATATGGAGTTCGATCGCGATTACTTTGCCCGGAGAGTTTCGTTTCTCTTGAACTATTATTTATTTTCCCTATTTTTACATACTTTGAAGTTTATTTTTCACATTGACGATAATGCAAAACTTAAGTGTAGGGGGAGTAAATTGAGAAAACGAGACTGATTTTTAAACTTTTCAAATTTTTGGGCTAATTTAAAATTTGTGTATACTTGTTTGCCCTTGTGATCTAGTTGTTTTCACGCACTTTTTTTATTATTAGAATAATATAATTAGAATAACTGGATCAATCCACTGGTGAAATACGATAATTTTGAAAATTTCGAGATGTGTCCCGGTTAATATTGCAATCCATTCTAGGATCGATAACATTTGCTAGCATATTTATAGCCCTTTCTACTAAATTGTGAGGATTTGAGCCTATTTCATATATAGCATACATCTTTTACGCTTGAATCTTTTGCTATGAGTGTGTCGGTGATTTTATTTATTCAAGAACTTGTGCTTGTAAATCATTACCAGACCGTAGTGAGATCACATTCGTGTGATATAAGTGTATATGCGTGACAAAGAGACAACCTTAGGATTTAAGCCAAATAGCCTTTTCTGTTTTCATCTTTATATTAGCTAGTTACACTAATTAGCCAACCACAATTAACCCGTTTGTTAGCACTCACTTTTAGTGCTAGATACCCTTAGAAAACATGTCGAGCCATTCTTTTCTTTTTGTTACATCCACAAAAAAGCAAAAAAATATTTTACACTTTAAACCTTAGCATAACCCCTTGTCAAAGTCTAAATGGTGGGTTGCTAGTTGCTTGGTATGTTGGATTGTTTTTGATGATTGATAGTTATGCCACACTTCGCCATTTGTGTGTGCCATTCCGACAAAGACGGAGACTGCAACTTCTTATTTGTATTTTTGTGGTGTATGTTTATGCGAAGTGTGGGGGAGTTTGATGTAGAAAAAAAGTTGAAAAAAAACAAAAAAATAAAAATAAAATAAGTCATTGAAAAAAATGAAAAAAATGCGATGACAATTATAACCAATGTGCTATATATTTATAAAGATGAAGGAAGATGAAGTATTTGAGATATCGATTAGCCAATGTGCTAAGACGTGATATATTTATGATTATCGATATGTGATCAAAAGTTTGTAACTATAATCATTTACGGGTTTGCGGATTGTTCGGTGACTAGCAACATTGGGACTTAGACTTTTGACTTAAATGTTCATGATACACCCTTACTCATAAAGTATCTCATGCCTTATCCATACCCCTTATTAACCCGAAGCCTAACGTTACAACCCAATAAAATACCTCTTTAGATAGTACACGTGGATTACACCCAATCGGTTTTTGTTTTTTTTCTTTGTACAAGAGCCGATGCAATAAATTTTGGTCATGACTGAAGCTATGAGTGTGATTTACTCTTATATACTCCACCACCATAAATAAATGAGTGTTGAGATAATTTAACTTCATTCCCATTTCCGAGGTGCTTAAGAAATGTTGATCAAGTAAGAAAACATGTTGGGTATTGCCTAAACCTCTCGGTTTTTCCCCTAAAAGCTTAAAATGATGAATCTTATCTTGTATTTGTACTTGGTAGAATTTGCTCCATTCCTTCTAATCATTTTTGCGGCACCATGGGATTTATTTTTCTTAATTTGATTGTGGACAAGCAAAACCCTTATGTTGTGGGGGGTGCGTGCGCCTTTTGCGCTTATTTATCAAAAAAAAACCAAAAAAATTGTCGAAATTTTCAAAAAAATAACCTTATTTGTCATTTAGTATTCTCTTTTCTAGATTTGGCTTTGAGGAAAACCAAAGTTTTAGTGTGGGGGAATTTGATAAGCTCAAATTGAGTAGTTTTTAGGATAGATATATGGTTTTTGTTACATGTTATTTGGCTATATACATATAATTTTGTAACTTAATTGTACCAAAGTGTATTTGCAAGTCTATTTGTAGCCAAGTACAGGAAAACAAGGAAAAAGAACGAAAAAGAAGTAAAAACGAAGATTTATGCATGTACGAAGAATCCCTCATCAAGATCAAGCTCGGGAAGCATTTCAAGAGAAAAAGAGTCAACCATACAAGCTTCCAAGGCCCAAGATAGAGTTAAAATGAAGTTATATTGAAGTATAATGACCCACGGCCAATCACACTCAAACGGGAAGCTTAAACATAAAATCAAGGAATTTGTATATGGGGTCATGTGGCCAGCCACCCAGGCTGGATGGCTAGCCGGCAGGCTGGAGGACGAGCCGCCCGACTCAAAATCTAAGCCCCACCTGCTTGGGCTTCGCGTGACCTCGTCCAAGTAAACTTTAATCAGTTTTAGATCCCAAAACAACAGAAAGGAACAGATCAAGATCATTCGAGAATCCATTTTATGACCCCTTGGCCCAATTTTATGCTTGGTGCGCAGGGCATTTCAAGTATAAAAAGGAGACCGTTATGCCATCGCTTGCATCACTAAATCATCATTCCTCCTCATCTAAACATCATCCCAACTTTATCCTCCACCCTTGAGGGTCGAATTTCCACTCATATTTCTCTCCCAAAAGACCACACAGCCCAGCCATTCCAGAAGAGGGCTCAAATATCATTGAAGAAGGTGTTGGGTATCATTTTTCGGCTTGGTACGAAGCGTATAGTTGATTGGAGGCTTAAGGGTTGCTCTAAATCCTTCCATTACCTATTGTAATCATACTTTGGTAATCTACTTTTATATTTCCAGAATGTTTATTGAAGTATATGATTGTGGAAGAACCGTGTTTGTTGAAATTAATCATAGAGTAGTTATTTATACACTTGTTTGTATGATTTTTAACATATGAGGAATGTTTAAGTTAGATTATGGTTTTGATCATTACATGTTAGTTTGAGATCCAAGTTCGCTTGATTTTTTTTTCAATTGCTGATTAATCATGCTTGGTTAGTTGTTGGTGATTTCATAGATCGAAAGGGTTTTCAACATTCAACTAGTTATAATCATTTTGTCTATGGATGATTATCTATTGTATTTACCATTTCTTTAGTGGCTTGATTATGCAAAGAAACTTGAGTGTGAATGTTAACATGTTTGTGAAACAAACCGCGAATCAAACTTATTAAATAAACATAATCGTGAATTGGTTGATTTGGCTTAATGCTTGATTTTATTGTTTTAAAATATGGATCATACGCGTGGGTTTTTTTAACTTTAAAAACAAGATATTATTGGAATTTGTTCAAAAACAAAATCATATTCATAAGTAACCTAGTTAATCCATTTTTCTAACCATCATCATATGAACAATCAAAGTCATTATGAACTATTCCGATCAAGTGTATTGTCTTTTACTTATTGAATATGCTAATCATCATTTCTCCGGCTCTTATTTGTTGCCTTTGATGTATGATGGGCTGTGACATTTCACATTTTAATACAGCCAATTTTCGTGTTACTTATTACTTAGATTCACACAATTGAAAACACCCAAATCCTAGTGAACGACCTCGGCTTACCACAACAAACTAACTACATACGAAAGGGTCATACTTGCCCGTGTGTTCTTAGCTTATTTCGGTAAATCGTGTTATAAATTTAAAACTAGTAGTCGCGAGACACAACAGGAACAACCTCTACATGAGTCGGTTAAAAGATAAATTCGTTGTTTCAATAAAGAAATAAGTTAAAACAAGTTGTCCCATGTTGGCATTAAATGATAAAACTTTGTTTAGAATACAACATAGATAAAGTCGTGCAATTAAAATCCCTGAAAATATTGTATTGAATGCATGAAGACCCAATGCACTTCAAATACGCCATAGAAAGTTAAGCACCTGAGAAATACATGCTTAAAAGTGTCAACATAAAGTTGGTGAGTTCATAGGTTTATATAAGTATAAAGGTTGGACCGCAAGATTTAGTAAGGCATGACTATTGTAACACATACAATATCACAAAAAGTAATTACGATTGCACTAAGCTCATGACACTGAAGCTACAACAAAGTACGCATGCAAATTAATGCAAAATAAAGTACCCGAGTTGGTGTTCAATCCGCAACACCCTAAGTCCGACATGGTATACGTTCGTTAGTTTGGTCCTCCGAAACTAGTAAGTGCTACTTACCCGAAAGGGGATGTCAATCCTAAATAGATCTATTTATAACACTCGCGCTTACACAAAGTAATTAACGGTTGATGATAATTAGGGCATAGTGGATTATCGCTACTTAGGCTAATCTGTAATCATTTAAAAAGGTACTTGCGTCCAATGTAAAAACAAATAATGTATCTCACTCCAAGATTTGTAAAATAGTGATAAACAAGTTAAAGCGGTGCTATAAACTCACCTTAGGTGAAAGTATTGATTTTGGGAAAATCAAGCAAGTGAAACGTCACAACAAGTTTCGAACGCAACCTAATTAAATATGGGTCGACTTAGAATTATGCAAGTGAAATGAAGTGATGCAAATATATTTTATAACATTATATCACCACCTAATAGTTTGCGTTTTAGTTTTATAAGTCAAAATAACATTTACGTCTAATTCACCATTTTTATCCATCAATATATACTTTACCATTATTTTCAAGTAACTAATCTAGTAAATCCTATCTTTCTCACTAAATAATACTTTTTAAAGTTTTCGGAACGTATAGAAAATATATAAGTGATACTACAATATTTGTTAAGGTTTTTATAACTCAAACGGACTCGAAAACGCCCAAAAACCCCAATTTAAATTCCCAACAGCTCACTTTATTAGTAAAAATACATGCAGGAACTTTTTAATATTTTCATAAAATAGTCCGACTTTGAAAGGGTGTATCTCCTTCGTTATAATGATTCACGGGAGGATCAAAAGCGAGGTTTCGAGGGAAAATCGTGATCTACAAGTTTTCTTCTATGAGTTTCACCCGACTCGGAACCGAAACGGGCCAAAAATACCATTTTAGAAACTGGACATATTGTTTATAAGAACAGTTTTGTCGGAAAACTTACTAAACTTCATTTGGCCATATCTCATTCGTTTTAAGTCCGATTTTAGCTAATATTATATCCACGCGTTCGTATGAAAGTATATTATCATATTTTTAAGGTCTTGGATGTCCAAAACAAAATTAAGTGTCCGAAAATATTAATATAAATTCTGGACAACAACTATATTATTTCTATTCTACCACTATTTGTCACCCACAAATTGCAACTCCATACTAGCCTAATCCCTTCTATCAATTTTTATCGATTACCATCGCAACAACAAATCCATACTCCTAGTCCCTTCCACCAATTTATCAAGAATAACAATAATATCAAGATCATGAATAAAATATACAACTTAACTAGTTTAAATTTATAATTAACCATTTTAACAACAAAGACTGAAATAAGTTGTACATGTGTATGTACATATTTTTATTATTCATTTTATAAACTCTTTACAAGATTACATTTATAAAGTTTACTTGTTTCTTTTAGAAAACTTTTAATATACAAACTAGTGGTGATATAAATTTGTGAATGTAGTGATTATAACAAAATATATGAATAAGAGTATATATGAAATGAACACCTTAATTGAATGAGAATATGAGATTAACAAGTATGCACCCAAATCAAACCCCAAATACTTGTTTAATTATAACCAAAACTCTTAAACCTTTTTTGAAAATACTTAAAATATATCAAAAACCCAAACCTTCTTGTGTTTTCTTTCTTGGCATAATGTTTTAAAGAGAAAGATGAGATCACTAGGGTTAGGTATGGTTATTAGCATGTAACAAGATCACATGTATATCACTAGTGGAAGATAAGCCCTTAAATCGTAAAAATTAGGTTTCATAATATCTATTTTGCTTCTTTTGGACACCAAATGGGATGGCCTAAGGCATGGGGATGGAAACATAGTTCCAATTTTTAGTATTTTGGTTTATTATGTAAGTGTATGCATATACATACTTAGGTGATATTGCAAAATGCATGCATGCATGATCTAAACCGGTTGTGATAACCGGTAATATTTCCAGAGTTAAGTATTATAAAATATTATAGTTTTGTACTTTGAAGTCTTTCGATCTTGACAGTTTTCTTGATGAAAGCTAAAAAGTTGACTTCTGTTGACTATTTTGCGTAAAAGCGGATTCAGTTTAATCGGGAGTTTGATGGAGAATTGAGTTCGTGAATGGATCATTTATGATTCGTATTCCTATTTTAGAGTGGATTTGAGGTTTTTAGTGCTTTCCGGGAAGTTTTCTCACATTTAGCGAAAATCGTCATGCAGCACGTACCGGCACGGCAGTTTAATTAAATATGGAGATTTATGAGGTTGGGAATGTGTTAATAGATTTATATATTTAATAAATTCATAATATTGAAATAACGTTGATTTAAATTGTGAATTATGAGTGTGAGATTTGAAAGTTATCAGAAAAAACGGTTGTTATCGTGAAATTCGGTAAAAGACCGTTACGGTCATAAAAAGGTGAAACTTTTGTCAAATGCGAGTTGCAAAACCTATTTTGAGGTTGAAAGTGTTTTCAAATTGATGAGCAAGGGTCGATCAAGTTTTGTTGAAAATTTGTATTTTTCGGTCCGGAGTCGGCCGACAACGGCTCAATTTGGATTTTGAGCAAATTAAAAGAGTTAGATGTCGTGTGAATAACTCAGGTTTATGGAAAAATGATTTTTGACGCAATAAAAAAATATTAACTAAGTTCGGTTGGCTTTTTAAAGATATGAAAATATAGCTTTTAAGTGATCCCGACACAAAAAGAAAGACCCGAGACCACCCTAGGATACTATTCGGGTAAGGAAGCAAAGAGGAGACCACAAGGCTAAGTTTTAGCAACCATGTCTCACCTAGTACCATGAAATATTCCACCACCTTATCCTATGTTCACATACATGCACCATTTTGAAATCAAAACAGAAAAAACACTCTCTCTTTTCCTCTCTATAACCGGCCGAACCACAAAGGGGAAGAAAAACAAAGATTTTGAAGATTTTGCGAAGAACACGGGTTAAGATTTTATTATTAGGTTGATAACTAATGTTTTCGGGTTGAAGAAACAAGGTTTTGGTATTATTCGCGCGTCTCAATCGAACCAAACTCATCAAACAAGTAAGTTTTTATAAAACTTTGAATTTAAGTTGTACTTTTGTGATTATGGTGATGTCTAGACGCTAGTTGTACAAGTTGATCAACAAAAAGGTCGATTCTTGAAATCGAAAGCGTAAAAAGGGGTGTTTGTGCGTCGGTTTAAAAAGGAAACAAAAGGAAAGGTTTTTGGGTTTGAATAAAATGGTTGTTGTGGTAATTTTTCCTTTTTGTAAAGATGCTTATAAGGACTTATTTTGAGGCTTTGCTTATTTAATAAGCTAGATGATAGCTTATTTGGATTTTTTAAGGCTTTTGGTATACATAGTCGTGGTGTGGGCTTGGCCCAACCGGCCCACGTGGCTACACGGCCCAATAAGGGTGCGTATGGGCTTCGGCCCATTTTAAGGGTGCGTTTGGTTGAAGTCCAGCCCAAAGAGGGTGCGTTTGGATTGAGTCCCAAAGAGGGTCCGTTTGTTTATTTCGGTTTGGGTGCCAAAGTGGGCTCGGCCCACTTGGTTTTGGCTTAACCTTTTGGCTTATTCTTTTGGTTTAGTGGTTTTTGGCTCATATAAATAAGCTTATAGTTTATTTGGATTTCAGTTGATATATTAAGCTTATAGCTTATTTGGTCTTTGGCTTATACTAATATATATTAAGCTTATGGATTATAAGGTTTTCGATTTGTATAAATAAGCTTATAGCTTATTTGATTTTTGGGCTAGGTAAAAGGGCGTATGACTAAAATTTGATTTGGCATAATGGGCTTAAGGCCGATTGGGTCTTGGTATATATTTTGGATTTATGTAAAGATATGGATTAAGTTATGATACCAGGCTAAGTATTTAAGACCATAATGGGCCTTAGGGCCCAATATAAAGTAAATGGACTAATGAATTTGAGTTGGATTTATGAATGAATTTTCTGTGGAAATGGTCGCATGTAAAAGAGATTAATTTTTTACGGTATGAAACTCATGTTAAAGTATTGAGTTGTTTGTCGAAAAAATGTCAGATTTGTGAAAATTGTTTTGGATAAAGGTTTAGTACCTTGGAAAAGTCATAAAGACGTGCAAGTCATGCCGAACTTTTGAAAGGATTATATACTTAGAGTTTTGCTAAAAAGAGATAAAATTTTCTATGTTTTAACAATAAATTGTTATTTAACTTGAAATTTTAATACAATACGAAAGATGAAATTTCCCGAAATTTTTCTTAAATATTTACTATTTATAACCGTTGTGTCGATTTTAATTGAGGAAATAGAAGGGAGAATCTTAAGGAAGATTAAGTGTTGAGGTAAAAGCTTTTGGACATATTTAATGATGAAACATTGTACCTTGTTAGCCCGATAATAAGATGAAAATAATAATAAAATATTATTATTTTATTTAAATTTTCAAGTATTCATGTACATATATATTTAAATATATATGTCGTATCGACTACGGAAATGTGGATTATTTATCTTTGGCTTTTGAGCTCTTGCTCATTCCTTTTTGTCAGTTTTTCGCAGAGTATTTTGGTTGAATGTATCGTTTAGAAATTTAGGGTGTTGAGGTTTGTTGTATTGGTGTTACACTTTGCCCAAGTGTTTTTGAGTCGTTTTCGTGTAATTACCACACAACCATAATACGAGATAAAGTTTTGATAACGAGATAAAGTCTTGGTAACAAGACGTCGGTTTTTGTAATGAGTTAACGATATCAGATAACGAGATTGGAATGATATAAATTTAGAATGGAATTTTGGGATGAAAATGAGGATTTGTGTGAGTTAAGGCGAACACTTGTATAATAAGATAATTTTTACTAGTATTGATATAGTGAGTATATATATTAGGTCGTTGCCGGGTACATTGTGCGCTTGCGTAGAGATTTATTATGTCCTGCTTTATTTGAGATTGTGCGGTTGCTTTGATTGCTGATTGAGGCGAGTTCTCATAGCCCCACTTTTTACTGTTTTTCCATTGAGGGAAAATGACACTCAAATGTGTTTTGAAATGTTTTGAATTGATTTGTGCGAAATGTGGTTTTGTTTTTGGGACAAGATATGTGCTTATGACTGCTATGTGAATATTATGTG
>BQNB010070348.1:0-33153 GCA_026074375.1 Tanacetum coccineum
GCGGGGATTTTGTATTTGATATGTTATTATACTATTTGATATATAATCACCCCTAAAAAGGTGATTATCAAACACTCTTCGGAGGATTTATCTGTCAAACCATTACCTAATTTAATAAATACCGATGTTGGTGCCTATGCACATGGGTCAAATAAGCTTTTGGAAACAAGTCATGATACATCTAATAAGCTTAGGTATGATGGAGTAGAATGTGAATGGGAATAATGTTAACTAAGGCATGAGTTATCATCGGAACAATCACAACAAGATGATAATGAGGACGCGTTGGTTTAATATTGAAAGGGTTGAAGAATGAAAAAGAATACGGATAAAGGGTGAAAAGAAAGAAACCCTCCACAATCTTTAGGCAAAAACCAGGTCAATACATAATCTATCGAATATCACAAAGATGATATTTGGTATTGAAGAAAGACATCATGGACCTAGTGATGCAATGCACAACCCTTCCCAGCCACTCAAGATTCTCTCAAAAGAATTTTATTTCATTGACATGGAGATTAAATGAATAATCTATTGACATATCACTCTGAGATTGTTGATATTGAAAAGGTGGCAGTTTGCTCCAGCTGCCGATCACAAAAACCAAAACGCACTTGTTGAGTCTAGAGCCAAATGAGATCAAATCATAAATCTCACATAGGACACAAAAGTACATTTGTATTAAACATCAAAGATACAAAAAGTATAAGAGTCGCTTATATGTCTATGTGACAGTGCATGTATTAGTGACATGGCCGGAACATTCAAGAGTGATACTTAAATTAAGTATTTCACAATGATTGAATGGAAATCCTACCGGTGCTAACATCAAGCCAACACTGAACGTATGTCACTAATTTGAAAATGATTGTTTAATGATTCAATTAGTGTTAACTAGTAATATAAGTGATCTAGTAGTTATCGTGTTCTTTCGGAATTTGTTTGCGAAAAACACAAACAACATTTCATTGATTTATTCAAGTGAGGTATTGGATTACCAAGGTTACTTATGATGTCACAATATTGATGAGGGGAGATTGTTAGAATTGAAGTTAGTAGTTGACTCTCATGCTTAGACCACAATTCATACATGACTTCACTACCAAATATTCAGGCGTAACAAGATTATGATTATCTTTAATGGTCATCAAATATAATCAGGGGGAAGAGAAGTGTTCTAGCTGAATATTTCGATAGAGCGCAATAATTAGGGGGAAGAAATGTGTACATCCGGGACTTAATTGATTTTGGTGTATACAACATTCGGGAATTAATTGACTTGGAGGTTATAGTTTCATTCTTCTATGAGTTGTCTGTGTGAAGTATGTGTTACGAATGTTTATATGTTTGGGGGGAAGCAGCTGAACTAATTGTAGTCATACGGTACGAACTAGGGGGAAGTCAACCGGGGAGATACATTTATGAACAACAACATCAACAACATCTCTACCTTTCTGAAGCAAGAACACCGTCATATTTATTCCTCCATATCTCATACTCAAAATTCAAAGATACACTTCCGCAACTCTGATAAATCAATAAACTTCCTCAAATCATCAAGTTGTTGATCAAGATTAAAGTTCTACATGAGGAAGATTGCAAGCTGTCAAGAAAGTATGAGTATGTTGGTCAGAAGCTTTAAAAGACAAATCAATATGTATTCAAGGTAAAGAATGATGATATGAAAAAGATCTCAAAGTCAAAGTCAAAAAGGAAAATGGAAAGATCATGATCAAGATCTCTAGAGCATAATTGGAACAATACCACTATTACACAACAAGATTCAAGACAAACGAGCATTAAAGTTCAAAGATCAAGGTCACAAGAGATATCTCAATGATCATCCTTTAGGGGGAGATTCTTACGAATAGAAAAATGATGATTATTAGTGCGATCAAAGAGAGATCTCAATGATCGTCCCTTGGGGGAAGATTGTTAGAAATGATAAAAGTGACGATCTTATTGAGATAAAAGTCTTGTAATAAATAAAGAAATAATATTGTGTAATAGGTTATGTGATAGGCTCATGACTTAAATAAAGTCACGAGACCCGACAAATAGCTAAAAGCTAAGAGACAAGAGATCCTTGCTCTTCCTTGTAATTAGGTATAAATACCCCACCACCACCTCATTAGTGAGGTGTGTCTTCTAATCTCATTCTAATCATTTTCTCTAATCCTCCTCCTCCCTCTTTCTCTCTCTACTTTCTATCTTTCTCTCTCTAGAATAAACACACACATAACACCTAAACACATACTCTATTGCTTATTGATCCTAAATTCAAGACCTAACACTTTATCTTGCATCATTGTAGTGTTCTTTGATCTTTTAGCTTGAGCTTGTTCCATCATGCTTGATAAACTGTGATCTTGAACTTCGTGAGATCATATATCTTACATCATCACTTCATTATCTTTGTATCACTTCGCCTTCCTGTGATCTTGCGTCTTTGGACCAACATGCTTATACTTTGTGTTATCTTGAAAGCCGTCTAACAATCTCCCTTGATAATCTTAATCTTGAATACTTCATGACTTTAAGGAAGATGTTAATCATCGAAGTGGTGGAAGTCTTTATCGTGAGCTTTCTTGATTACTTGAAACTTTAAATCTTGAGTATGAGCATGCGGTTATGAATCTGACTCAGCTGGAAAGAGGTCACGCCACCGTCGTCTAAACCTATTGGTTAGCAATAAATGGTATAGACGAATATGGCTTTTTCATTCATCCAAGTTCAGTTGCGATAACCTCCATTTCCCGTTTTACAATACAAGTACTGTACTTGTGATCAGGTAGATTCAAAGAATCTCCTTGACAGGGTTTCCAGCTGTACTAGCTTGTTCTTATTACCGGAATGTCTCAAAGCAGACAACACGATAAGAGTGAATCAGTTAGTTACTATCTTACAAGTTGAGTCATCAATTCATATACTGGACCAATGATCAATATCCAGTTGACATAAGCTTAATTCATGAAGAATCTCGCAAGTCACCTACCGCAGTGTTGTTTGATGTTGACACTGGAAGGATTTTTATTCATTACTATGAAACTAAAGAGCATCACTTTGAATGTTCTGACAATATCACAAGGATAATGTGTAGGACTCTTAGATACCACTTGCGTTCTTGTTTGTAAACAACAAGTGTATTATGGAATTGTGTGCTAATGATATTTATTATTGAGCCCTTTTGGCTCTAGACTCAATAAGAGCATTTAGGTTTTCATGATCGGAGACTAGAGCTGACTGCCACCTTTTCAATATCAACTAACTCAGAGTGAGAAAGTCGATAGATAACAGGTTTTATCTCTGTGAGAATTGAAACAAAAATCTTTTAAGAGATCTTGATTGGCTAGGAGGGTTGTGCATTGATTAGATCAATGATGACTATCTTCAATACCAGCAATCATCTTTATGATTTTGATAGCATATGTATTGACCCGATTTCTGCCTAAGTGTATGGAAGGCTTCTTTCTTTTCACCCTTTATCCTTACAATTCTTTCTTATTCTTCAATCCCTTCAATGTTATACCAACGCATCCTCATTATCACCATGTTAGGTTTGTTTTGGTGATAACTCATGCATTGGATAACATTCTTCCCATTCTTACTCTACTTATTTTTATATATCATACCTAAGGAATTCTAATCTAACTATTGGAATGTCCCTGGGTAGATACCTCTGGTTCTGGCTGGATCATAGAACGAATACCTAATCTTAACCACCTTATATCTACTTGATAATCAACACTTGTTCGGTCATTTGGTATTGCCATTGTAGCCATAAAACCATATGAAATCAATCAAAGTACTTGTGATATAAATCAAAACATTTGTACTATGATGGTTTCATCTTTCAGAAATGCTCCCCCTACACATGTGCATCTATATTCGAAATTTTTTTGCACTTGTAGGGAGGAGACCACACTTGAGTCATAATGATCGCGTTTATTAATTGCATATTTTAATCATATTTTCTCGCCTTATAAAAAATAGCAAATCTCTTGATATTTTGGATATCATTTGATTAAATTATTTTGAAAATCGTTTGGGGAGAAAAATGATTTCAGAATTAGCCTGCTTATTCGGAACAATTTATATTGCCCCCCCTCAATTAATGAGGGTATGATATAGTGTTGAGTACATAATTTGGAAAGACTTCAAAGTTACTAAAAAATTCTTGAAAAATTATACTTTAGCACTATTCATTTATTGATCTGCACTACATATTCACAAGATATTGTATGAGACATGACATGAGATGAGCAAAAACAAGAATGACAAAGTCATTCTGTCCGCGTCAGTGGTTTGTAGTCCGTCTTGATCTTTTTCCTTTTAGAAGCTTTCTTAGCTTCCCCCCGAAGCAACAATCCTTTTTTGAGTAGATGCACATCGGAATAAGAATACCCGCATCAAGAAGTCTTGTTGTATAAGGCCTAAATACTCGAAGTACATAATTTATCCCTTTCAAGAAGTCAAAATCGTATCATCAAAGTCAATTAAGTCCTGGATGTACGCATTTCTCTCTTCAGGATAGTGATGATACAAATTGTAACACTAAAGACAACTAGGTCCCGGATGTAGATAATTAATCCCTATAAGTAGCTGAAATGATAACACCAAAGTCAACTAAGTCCTGGATGTATAAATGTCTTCCTGCAGGATACTGACTATCTAAAGGAATCATCATACCTATGTGTACCTGTTTTATCAAATATTACTACTTCTTTGATAATAAGCTTAGTGATTAACCATTCGGGGAAAGATTAATTAAATCAGTAACATATCTTCTCACGATCAAAAAATTCTTCTCACAACACTTCATCCTGGAAGCTCAAATGATGCATACTAAAAATTAACAAGATATCTCTTCCCCCATGTGGCTGAAATACAGCACCCAAAAACCATAAGTTAAAGCACTGATTTTCTCTACGGTAATGACATTTGTCTTCCCGGCATGACCTAAAATGAAGAAAAGGCATGGGCTCACTCGTTTATATACTTCTTTCCACTTGATGGTTTCGATACCTCAGAATCAGCAAAACTTTGAACGCACATATTGTTTTTGTTCGAGTGGTCGAATTTTAAGATCTATTGTTTTTGTTCGAGTGGTCGAATTTTCTTGAAAATCTGTTTGTGATGTCGAAAACTGATTCTGATTTTGATATAACACATTTTCAAATATTAACCTGAACATGATTTTTGAAAAATCAATATTTTTGAGAAAATTGTTCGGGTTAAAGAAGATTTCTCTTATTTAGAAAAATAAGTGCACTGACACGTACACTTATCTTGTCAAGAAAGCACGGGTTGTGTAGAAAAGTATACACAAGCCATTTACATGAAAATGAAGTAGTATATATCCGAGAAAATTGCTTTTCCTGTTGAGAGGTAAAGTTATCTTTTTGTCGATATACTTTCCTTTAAGATGATGATCGGGTTACAATCTAAAATAATTGTAAACCATTGACATGTTTTGAAAACATTTGAAACTTCTTCTCAAACTTTATTTGCAGCCCCGTGTCATTACTAAATGACATTTCTAAGGCCGTAAATATTATCGATTATAGAAGACATGTCATGAAGCATAATTTTGTATTTTTCTGATTTTTTTAATTTTGTATTTGGTTTTTACAGATTTATATTTTTGTATTTTCTTTTTATTAAATTTTATAAAAAATGAAAAATCTTTTTGGGTTTTTCTTTGTTTAATAATTTACATAGGATACATAAAGAGTTTCTACCATTACTCTTCGTCAGATTCTGCAAGATGTTTCAATGTTTCCGGAGACATACTCTTCATTCCAAGCCGGCTGAGTAGAAATTCAAATCTTTCCCGGGCCAATGCTATGGAAAAGATTTCTGCAAGCTGATATTCGGTCTTGACAAAATAGAGCTCAACCACACCATTCTTCACTTGCTCTTTGATGAAATGATATCTGGCATCGATGTGCTTGGATCTTGAGTGCTGGACATTGTTGCAGCATAGAGGAATTGCACTCTTGTTATCACAATACAGAGAAATTTTATTTAATGCAAACCTATAGTCTGTTAGCTGTGATCGCATCCATAAGATTTGGGCACATCATCCAGATAGGGAAATGTCTGCCTCTGTAGTTGAGATAGCAGTGCTCTTCTGTTTCTTTGAAGACCAGCTGACTAATCTATCACCCAAGAACTGTGCACTGCCAGAGGTACTTCTTTTAGTGTCTTGACACCTGACATGATCAGCATCTGCATAAGCTGTTAGTGCAATTCCGGTGTCCTTTGAATACTAAAGACCTATATTGATGGTTCCTTTTAGGTATCAAAAGATCCGTATTACTATAGTTAAGTGCTTTTCAGTAGGCTTTGCCTAATACCGGGCACACATGCATACAACAATACCAGGTCGGGTCTACTAGATGTAAGATACATAATGGAGCCGACCATACCATGATAACAAGTAGGGTTAACTGGTATCCCTTGTAGATCTTCATCCAGTTTGGTTCTCTCCACCATTGGAGTATCAACCGAGTCACTAGATTCCATATCGTATTTTTTAATTATTTCGAGAGCATATTTTGATTGGTTAATAAAGATGCCTCTGGACTTTGAGAAATTTGTAATCCGAGAAAAAAAGATATTTTGCCCATCATTAACATCTTAAATTTTTAACTCATTATGTTTGCAAATGTGTCACAAAGATCAGGATCAGTAGAAGCAAAAATAATATCGTCTGCGTAAATTTGTACCAGTAGAACATAATTTCCTTCTTTCCTCGTGAACAATGTAGGATCGACATCACCTTTTGAGAAATCTTAAGAAAGTAGAAACTTTAATAGCAGATCATACTAAGTGCGTGGAGCCTATTTTAAGCCATAAAGAGCCTTCTTCAATCTGTACACGTGGTTGGGATGGTCTTGATCTACAAACCCCTCTGGTTGACTAACATAGACCTCTTCGCATAGCACACCATTCAAAAATGCAGTCTTGACATCCATTTGGTAGACTGTCATATTCTTGTGGGCGACATTATCTATGAAGATTCTGATAGCCTTTATCCGTGCAACAGGTGCGAATGATTCTTCAAAGTTGATTCCTTCCTCTTGATGGCAACCCTTCGCTACTAACCGAGCCTTGTTCTTTAAAACTCCCCTAAATTCATCTAACTTAACCTTGAAGATCCACTTAAGGTTAATTAGCATGATAGAATCTAGACGAGGTACTAGCTCCCATACTTGCAGTCGTTCAAATTCATGAATTTCTTCTTGCATGGCTTCAATCCAACAAGATTCTTTCAATGCTTCTTTGTAGTTCTTTGGTTCAACGTAAGTGAGGAAAGCATCAAAGTAGCACCACATGGCATCGGTTTGTAGTTGGCGTTTTGTTGAGACGGGTCAAGAAGGATTGCCAATAAGATTGTCCAACAGGTGGTTCTTCGTCCATTTGCTAAGATGTTCAAACGGTTGGTTGGCTGGATGCAAGTTCGATTCCTGCTAGGTGCAAACAACTCTAAAGTGGCCACGCCAACCTCCTGAAAAGGGAGGGCTTTACCAGGTTTGAGTCTGTTTGGCGGTGGGCTCAAACCTCGTAGATTAGTCAGCCTAAAGAGCTGAAACCATGGTTACCAAAAAAAAGTTTGATGGAATGACATCCTTTGAAGATGATTCTTCAGAGCTTGGTTCTGGAGTGAAGATATTTTGGAAGGGATCATTGTTAAACTGTGCATTTTCTGTTTCTTGTATATGTTCTTCAACACCTTGATGAATGACTGGAGATTGTATTTCATGGGTTGTTGGTGAAGTACTAGCAGAGGGTGCATCTTGATCAATTGAAGTTGAAAAAGGTATATCAGTTGTATCAGCCAAAATCAGAGCAACAATGGGAGGCACACGAGATACAACACTTGGCGATGACTGAAAGTATTCATCAAACATTGGTTGAAACAAAATATCCCAGTCTTTCTTTGTTGGTGGAACATTTGGTGTTGAAGAAGATGGATTTTGCACGAGTCTTGAATTAATGGATCCAAGAATCATAAGTTGAAGCTCAGGTCCTGACTGAATTCTTCAGAAGCCATTGCCGTCATCTCATCAAATTCAACATGAATAGTTTCCATGATTAATCTTGTCCGTTTATTATAGATTTAATATGCTTTCTTTGTAAAAGAGTAGCTAATGAAAATACCTATATTAGCTATTGGCTTCAACTTTCCTAGATCTTCACTGTCAGTGGTTGGATAGCACAATGCACCAAAGATATGAAGACATTTTAAATCTGGTTTTCTGTCATGTAGAAATTCATATGGTGTTTTGTTGTGACGAGACCGTATTAGGGATCAGTTCTGGGTATAACAAGCTGTTGCTACTGCTTCTGCCCACAAAAATAATGGTGCTCTTGAAAATATCAATATAGTACGATCGATTTCTAATAAAGTCTGATTTAGCCTTTCGACAACGCTGTTCTGTTGTGGAGTGCACACAACTGATGTTTGGTGAAAAATCTTGACCTCTTCATAGTAGCTCTTCAATGTCTGATTAACAAACTCTGTGCCATTATCTGTATGAATATTTCTTACAGTTGCATTGAGACGAACTTGTATCTGTTTAAGAAATTCTATTATGAACTCAAGAGTTTCATCCTTTGATCGTAAAAATTTAACTCATGTGAACCTAGAATAATCATCCACGATGACTAAAATGTACTTTTTCCCATTAATACTCTCAACACGCATTGGACCTCAAAGATCCATATGCAGCAGGTACAGTTTTTCTTGAATACTATCTTCATATTTGGGTTTATAAGTATGCTTCTTGCTTTTCTCTAATGAACACGCAGAACACAAGTTATTTTTTTTCATACTTTAATTTGGGTAGACCGCTAACAAGACCTTGTTTAGCTAGATAGTTAATGGTCGAAGTTTAAGTGAGACAAACGTCGATGCCAAAACCAGGATTTGGTCTTAGAAGCTTTGGACAAGAGACATATCGGAGAGGACTTTAGCATATCATCCAGTGAAAGTGTATACAAATTTGTTCCCCTCAAACCCGTAAGTAGATGGACACCCTCTAAGTCACGAACAAAGCAAGTGTATTTTCGGAACGCTACTTTAAGATCAGAGTCACAGAATTGACCTACTAAAAATAAATTGTGTCCAAGCCTCTCTACACAATAAACCCTAAAAATTGCTACATTCCCTATCTGATAATCACCATACCCTATAATTGTTGCAACTTGATCAACTCCAAATCTAACGGTTCCCATAAAATTGTTGAAAATATTAATAAGCTGAGAGCGCTGTCCGGTCATGTGCTTAGAGCAACCTGAGTCCAAATATCAGAGGACGATTTGTATGACCTACACTGAACACGAGAAAAAGATGGAGAATTTAAAACATTGGATCCCTAGTTTTGGTTGGGTTCCGAGTTGTTAGAATTCCTAAATTTTAAAATCTTAGGATTACTATTGGAACTCACAGTTTTTGTTTCATTGGGTTTTGTTGGGGTCAATTCTTGACCCCTTTAGTATCTCAGTAGATTTAAACATAAAATCCCCTAAGTATAAGTCAAGCTGAAGAGCGTTCAGCTTGAAACGCTAAAGAAAAGTTTCAGCTCTAGTTCTTTGGGTACTTAGAAGATCAAGATTATCTTCACTTCAGTTTATGAGGCGGTGCAGAAACTGAAGAAGACCTTAGAAAGAGCTTCAGTCCAACTTGGCTGACAATTCCAAGCTGGACGATGTCTATCTCCTTAACAGAAGTTGAAATGAAATGTTTCACTTTTAGAAGGTTTACAAGGCAAGAAAAAGATATGCTTTATGTCAAAAATAATAAAGCAGATCTCCTTGGGAAAGTAACTTCTAAAGTTGATATAGAAGTACAACAACTTTCCTTAAAAGACTGTACCTAGTACTAGAAAGCAAACATGCATTAAATGGTAGTTTAACCACCTATTTAATGTTTGCCACATAGTCTAGGTTAAACTTGTAAACCTTAATCCATTTGCCTAAAAAAGGAAAGGGATATTGAGAGTAAAGAGCTAACTCTTCCAATTAATGTGAAACACATTGAAGAGCTCTTTATCTCTTAAACAAACTGAACAGAACTGCTAAAGCTGAAGCTTCAGTTCTAGTCAAGTAGTTTATTTTCTTACTCACTTAACTTTGGTTAAGAGTGTAGGATATTGGATATCATAACACAATGGTAGATTAAGGGATTAGTCAAATTTAGAGAGAGAAAGAAAAGAGAGAAAAGATTCTAGTAAGAGAAAGTGCTATTTGATAAATGAAATGACCAACCACCTCTTCCATGAGATGGAAGAGGTATTTATATGTCTACAATATTCGGCCCATAGGCCTTGGTATGGGCTTACACGTGTGGGTTTAATACCCGACCCATAACCATATGTCATACATTAAACATTAAACTACGTGCTAGGATAAACTGTAAAATACACGGGGTGACCTAGTCTTTTTTTTAAACCTAACAATCTCCCCCTAAGGGAGGTCACCCCTGAAAAATACTAACTTAAGCTCAGAAATCTTCCGATTGATCTTGTGTTCCAGCTCGTAGTCTTTGATTCTTCATTTGATATCTTGTACTTTGATGTAGTGATCTTTGACTTATGGTGTTAGTGCAAATATTACGATATTTAATCTATACGATATTTTTATGTTTTGGTGATGACAAACATGTGACTTGTAATACGTAACGTAAAGTGCGCAAGTTACTCGTAATCACAAATCATCAATGCATACATGCATCTACATCTCTCGACGTCTCAAGTATGTATCAACACCGACATTTGTTTGCACCCGACATAAACCACATAAGGTATGTACAAACAACATTAAACTTGTAGTTTGATCAAAGAAATAAGTTTTTGTCTTAAACTTTATATTTTTATAAATATAACAAAACAATTTATCAAAAATTATTTAGACAAATTATTTTTGAATTATAAAGAAATGTTTTATGTGGTAATAATTTCAAAATTTAAATATGATAATTTCCCCCTAAAATAAGTCAAATTTTCACTAGATTTCACCTTCACCACAAAAAGACAAAAACATGAGCGTCTATCGGGGCGGTCCCTTAAATATGTCAGGCGGCCCCCTTAAATCCCGGTGGCCCCCTAATATATCTGGGACCACCATTTCCTGACAGACAGTTTTTTAGCTCCTATAAATAGTGGGTCACTTCTAACCATTTTAACAACCCTTTTGCATAATTTTCTTTCAGTTCTTTCTCTCTCTAGATCTCACTAAATCTCTCAAAACCTTTGATCATTTAACTTATTTAATCTTGTTTAAATGTGATCCAATCTTCTATCATTTCCTTCTTCCCTCAAGTGCAAGAGAAGAACTTTCGTCATCGTCAAGATACGAAGTTATGTAGTATAGTCAGTTCATTTGTAACATATATTACATATAGATTGAGTCCATGTCTTCCAATATTTAATAGTGTGTAGATCCAAATGGTGTGTACATTCGGAAGGGTTGATTGTAGGTAGGTTAGTATTTTGGGCCTTAAAATACATTAGTGTAGTGGTAGATTGGTTTTAGCTAAGATTAGGACTCGACATCTAGCTTAGTGTCAGAAAATAATATAAGCGACGTGGTTTATGTGTTTAGGCCATAAAACACAAGGTTTGTTATGTTAGGCCAAAAAACATAACGGGTTTGGTTGTACCCGAAGAAGAACTCGACATCTAGCTTAGTGTCAGAAAATAATGTAAGCAACTTGTATGGTTTTCCTCCGCCGAAAGAAAGACTTGTTGACATGAAGTAACTCTCGAGTTGGTACTCGTAAGTGGAGTAGCATAAGGGACGTCTGTGACTAACCACTATAAACCATCGTGCCCTTTGCATATCCTTCCTTACTCTTTAAAAAGCTTTTATTTACATTTTTGCTTTACTTTTATTATTTGCATGCATTGTGTACATTTTGTGTGGATAGGTGCGCATATTGTGTTAATTGGTGATTGTGTAGTACTTTTAGAGTTAATTTTGTGGTTCCTTGTATGTTAAAATAGTGCTGAGTTGTTGTACAACCTATATCAGAACTATCACATATTATCGTCTAACTTGATGAATTTGATACAAAAGAGTTAAATTTAAATGTAAACGTATTCACCCCCCCCAAACATATTCACCCCCCTCTACGGTTTCCAAAATTGGTATCAGGAGCCACATCGCTTTAGTTTTCAAAACAAATAGTTTTTAAAATAGAGTATGATCCATGTATCAAATTACCCATGAAGGGGGATTAAATATGAAAAGTGTTTTGTTGTTTGATTCGTACTAGTTTTGTTATTAAATATACTTTGTGTACTAGCTGAAAGGAAAATTTTCTAAAAAGAACTTGGAAGTGCCAACTTATGTTTTTCTAAGTCGTAAGAGTAGAAATGATGTCTAAAACCCGAAATTTATGTGATGGAACAACTTTTTAAAGTCCTATGTTCTACAGTTAAGTCACCAAATGATTTTGAACAAAAAACGTGTTTTGAGGTCACTGGTGGCGGTCCCATAAATGTTAGGGCAGCCCCCAAATATATCTGGGGGCCGTCACCTTTATGGGGGCCGTTTGTATGTTTCGTCAGATTTTGGAAAACTTTGAAAAATCATATAAAATCAACCGTAAGTCCGTAGAAGTCATGCCACCCGTCATTTTAATGATAATTGAGTCTACTTTTATTTAAAATAACTTCCAAGACTTCATTTAAAATTTAAATAGAAATTCAAAATACTACATAGTGGTCAAAACGTTATGTTTCGTTTTAATGTAAAACTTGTATTTTACATTGTCCTTCGTGGTGGACATTTCTAGTTGATGTATCTTTGAAAAATAGTGTATTTATCTTTTCAAAATATTGATCTTAATTAATTTTTGAAATGGGGAGGAAGTATTTTATTTTCAAATAAAATCAAGCTAAGTATACATCGTTATATCTAATATACAAAACGACGACGAATATCTTTATATGCGTATAAAATGATTATGTGTATTTACTTGTATCCTAATTTTGTTAATAGATATTATTAAGTGAGCATTACTACTTACATATCTAAACACATATGTCATGTACACTATTTATTTGTTAATAGTTTTTCGGATTATGCCTAATAGGAATTATGCTAGATTTCTTGCGTTAAGGTGCGAAATTGTTTGTGCATTCCATTTAGGCATAATCGCTGCGTTTTACAAATTGTCACATAAACATCTGTAAATCATTTTGATCTAGGTTTTCAAAAAAAAAAAAAAAAACCATCTTAGGATTAGAGTTTAATAGTGTGACAATATGTTGAAATAATGTCCATAGCAGAGTCATATATTATAAACCCGTCACACCAAAATATTTCCATCATGTTTAACTCTCTTTCCAAAGATTCAGATCTTTTCAACGCGTCTTTCTGTTTGACCTTGGGTTGATTAAACAAATAAAAAAGATTATATTAATACACTAGTAATTAAGTAAAATAAAATGTATTTTTAAACTTTGCTTGTGCTTGCATTGTTCTAACACACACATAATTATATTCTTTTTATAAACATATAATATTTTACAAAAGATTCGTGTCGTATAAAAATGGTTAGGAAAATCATTTATATACTTATAAAATGTCAAAAACTATGCATACTATACATAACAACAAATAGTTTTCCGCACAAGCAAAATATATGACAATCTTGAAGTAAGAAATTAACTTGTCATTATTCATCAACCTCACCATACAACTAGTCTTAGGATTAACGGAACACACTATGAAAATATTTATTTGTTTTATTTTAAAAGAGTGTTCGTGAGGGTCAAAAAAGATTTTGAGTATATATTGATTCATTATTCAAATTATGATTGATATTATCCACGAGATATCTAATTTGACAATTTGTTTGAAATATGGACAAAAATTGGATTCTTATTTGTCTAGCTTTGAGATTTATCTCAAATGTAACAAGATATATTATCTTAAACCTACATACTCAATCACACTCGATTGATATGAAAATAACGACATCCTTTTCCAAGACGATAAGAATATGCATCGGATCATAACTCATACTTGTGTAAATGATGTCATATTAAGTCTACTTGTCCATAAGCGTCCGTGTTCCAAATATTTGCAAATATACAAAAAATACCAAATGAAAGTAGATTGACGACTTAAACGTTCATCCGAAATACTCCGTCATTTACCTGCAATGCAATTGGTAAAGGTCGTTGATATCCTGAAAAGCCAAACATGAGCAAATGCACAACATATGTAACTTTGCTCAAACAATTCAAAAGCACAACTCAAAACTCAAACTATCTTCTCATCAAAACTCTCTCTTACTCTACCAAATAAGCATAATATTTCTTCTTCACCAATGAGAGACTCCATTAACCAATCTAAGTTAGATTAGGAAAAAAATTGAACATAATTCCAAACCCATTATCCGTCTTTATCTTTACAATAAGGAACGTAAAGAGGAGTACAAATAGTGAAGATGAATATTATTAATACAATAATCATCCTCAAGCATTCAATCTATTTACATGAAAATTAGAATATGAACATGAAAACGAGACTATGATTTATCTAGATCACGGAAATATCAATCAAATGACCATAGATATCTTTCCGTGTTTCCTAAATATGCCTAATGATAGTCTACATCGATAGACTTTGTATTTCATTAGGAGTGCACACTAAGCAAGTAGAAATTAGGTTTCTCCTTAGTCAATCTAGACTACTTGCATTTCACATATGTGCTTTGAAGTTTCAAGATGATAACGTGCTCCCATGTAATGCAATTATATGCTTTCATGTTTATCTTAATGCTCAACGTTTATTTGCTTAGCTATTGAATGCATGTCTGTTGTAAAAGCGTTTGCCTTTTTCTAGCAATTTAGATAAAATATCTCTTAGTTTATCTAAATAACACATGCTCCTAAGTGCTAAATGCTAACATGTTTTTACATGATGATTGCATTTAAAATTATCACGTTTTGTATGCGTCATTTTACATGACTTACGTGTTAATTGTGCACCTACACTATGTTAGTTTAATGTATGACAATTAATATTTAAATGTCAATAGTCTTACACATTAATCTTGTTGATTATTGTGTTGATGCATGCTTAGATAAACTTGCATGCTTATATCTATATATCTTATGCATCTAGGTATATATTTCCTCACACTAGAATATTTCTCTTCGCGTTCGTGTCACAAATCTAAAAAGTCAAAAGAGTCATAAAACGGTCTTATATCTCCTAGAGTCTTCACTCACACATTCCCTTAATCATCATTTTGCTTTCTTCCAAATAATCCACTCTTTGTCACAGAAAGGTTAAATGCAAATCTAATACCCTTCCAAGTAGGTTTGACAACTTAAATATTTCATTCGAAATATTCAAGTATCTTTAACTTGCAATCGCAAACGTTAAAGGTCATATCTGAAAATCCCTATTCAAGTCTTTTAACAACATTAGTTAAAACATTCTCCATTTCTCTTCGACGAAAACATTCTTTATCTTCGACGAAAGCATTCTAAATGAAATATTCTTTCTCTTCGACGAAAACATTCTATCTCTTTGACGAAACATTCTTTCTCTTCAACAAAAACATTCTTTCTTTCGAGGAAAACATTCTCTCTCTTCTACGAAACATTCTTTCTCTTCGACAAAAACATTCTTTCTCTTCAAAGAAAACATTCTTTCTCTTCGACGAAAACACTCTTTATCTTTAAATCACACCTCTTCCTTCTCACTCAACCACGCCTTTACAACCATAGAGATGGCTATTCTCTTTCATCCATTATTTCTGCTACCACCTTTAAGATAACCTTATACCTCGTCATGTGATTGTTCTATGAACATTCACAATACTCGAGAAGACCACCATTTGTCTTGACATTGTGAAGCTCGTCGCCTCCATCTTCGTTTGTTTTCTTTATTATTATTATTATTATTATTATTATTAATAATATTATTATTATTATTACTATTATTATTATTATTATTATTATTATTATACTTTCGCGTACGAAACACACCGAAGATACATCACCATTTCCTTGGGGATAATGTCCAAAAGGAAACATCTTCATTCGAAAAGGTTGCGTCTAAAGATAACATCGTCGACATTCTTTCTTTACCCCTCAACCGCGAATCATCAAATTGTCTTCGTCTAGGTGTAGGAATGATGGAACACATTCCATAAATCCTTCTCTTCGTTTCTGCTAGTCTCGATTCTAGTCTATTTTTTATTCCATGCGTCGTGACAACTTAACTACTTCATCCGAAGTACTTTAAGCATTTTTAATTAGTGAAATGGAAATTTAAATGTCACCCCTTCACAAAATTTGTCAAAAACCAAGCCCTCTCCTGTTGGCGGTCCGACGGCCCCCAAAACTATTCTGGCGGCCCCCAGATATATCTGAGACCGCCAGCAGCAGGCTTGTAATACCATTCATTTTTTTTAATTCTATAACCTAACACTTCCTCTCTTCTGCTACGAGTTGACGTTTACTCCACACCCAAACCTATACCCAATATCTCTCTATAGATCAATGGTTCATCCTCATATCCCAACACTCATAAGCATCGTTGCTTATGTTTTCAAGAGTCAAGTATATTTCATAATGAAATGCGTCTCATTGTCAAACACATTCCTTACAATCGATAGACTTGCAATCCATCACTTTATAATAAATCCCCTCACATACAAACTTTGGTCCTTACATCTTGCATACGTCTTGTCTCAATTCATAGATAATTCTTCTCACTCCTAAACGTTTCTTCTCTCTTCTAGTAGTCATTTCACTTCTAACAGTCTTTCTACTTCTAAAGTTTTTTCTAACTTCTAAACGTTCCTTTTCACTTCTAATAAGTCTCCTCATCTATAATGTTTCTTCTTACTTCTAAACGTTTCTTTTCTCTTCTAATAGTCTTGTTATTGTTGGTGCAAATATTATGATATTTAATCTATACGATCTTTTTATGTTTTGGTGATGACAAACATGTGACTTTTAATACGTAACGTAAAGTGCGCAAGTTACTCGTAATCACAAATCATCAATGCATACATGCATCTACATTTCTCGATGTCTCAAGTCTACATCAACACCGACATTTGTTTGGAAGTTACTTGTTTACACAAATCATCAATGCATACATGCATCAACATCTCTCGACGTCTCAAGTATGCATCAAGACGGACATTGGTTTACACCCGACGTAAATCACATAAGGTATGTACAAACAAGCATTAAACTTGTAGGATGATCAAAAAAATAAGCTTTTGTCTTAAACTTCACATTTTTATAAATGTAACAAAATAATTTTTCAAAAATTAATTAGACAAATTATTTTTTAATAATAAAGAAATGTTTTATGTGGTAATTATTTCAAAATTCAAAATCTGGTTCTTTTCCCCCCAAAACATGTTAAACTTTCAGCAGACAAGTTTGTCACCACAAAAAGATAAAAACAATGACGTTTTGTCCGGGGGAGGTCCCTTAAATAGGCCGATCGCCCCTTAAATATCCGCGTCCCCCCTAATATATCTAGGACCGCCGTTTCCTGACAGGCTATTTTTCAGCTCCTATAAATAGTGGGTCACCTCCAACTATTTTCATAACCCTTTTGCATGATTTTTTTTCAATTCTTTCTCTCTCCAGATCTCACTAAATCTCTCTAAATCTTTGATCATTCAACTTGGTTAATCTTGTGTAAATGTGATCAAATCTTTTATCCTTTCCTCATTTCCTCAAGTGCAAGAGAAGAACTTCGGTCATCTTCAAGATCCGAAGTTATGTAGTCTAGTTAGTCCATTTGTAACATTTGTTACATATAGATCGAGTCCATGTCTTCTAATCTTTAGTAGTGTGTAGATCCAAATGATGTATATATTTGGATGGGTTGATTGTGGGTTGATTAGTATTTTAGGCCTTAAAATACATTGGTGAAGTGGTAGATTGGTTCTAGCTAATATTAGGACTCGACATCTAGCTTAGTGTCAGAAAATAATGTAAGCGACGCGGTTTATGTGTTTAGGCCATAAAACACAAGGTTTGTTATGTTGGGCCATAAAACATAACTGATTTGGTTGTACCCGAAGAAGAACTCGACATCTAGCTTAGTGTCAGAAAATAATGTCAGCATTGGTATAAGGTTTTCTTCGCCGAAAGGGAGCTTGTTGATTGGTGAAGTAACTCTCGAGTTGGATACTCAGGGAGTGGAGTAGGGCGAAAAGGAGCTTCATGACCGAACCACTATAAATCATCGTGTTGTTTACATTTTCTTTTACCTTTCGCTTTACTTATTTCTTTACATTTACCGCTCTACTTTTATACTTGCATTGTTCTTATGATTGTGTGAATGCTTGTGTATATATTGTTAGTTAAGGTTGTGTATTACTTTGTAGTTAATATTGTGGTTGAGTTTGTATTATTAAGATATGTGCTAGTTGTTGTAAAACCTATCATCGACACCTCTTGATACGCGTAAAATATATAATATAATACTATGGAAAATTTACCAATTTACCCTTGAGGACAGAGGTGAAAAAGAAACTCTTCAAAATATATATAATATAATATAATACGTATCTTAACCTGGAAGTATGATTTCCCGGGTCGTTTCCCCAATGACTTGTGAAATTGAAACTACGTTTGTTGTTCGGACAATGATTTGAATGGGAAACAATAGTTGATTTGATTATCTACTTTTAACAATTAAAAGTAACAAGCTCTAACTATTAAGCATGAAAACAAACAACGGGAATTTAAATTTTAACTAAAAACGTAAAACGGGAACCTTAAACGGAAGCTACAAACCCTAAATTTATAAAATTAAACCTAAATTGAGTTTCTTTTTTTAAATGGACTTAAATTGACTAAAAAATAAGTTTAAAGAAAACTAGAGCAAAAACGGAGTTAAAATGAATGTTAAAACACAAAAAACGAAAACAAGAACGAATCTCGTTCTTTAGAAAACGAAATTTTGCAATTTAGAACCTACGAAAGCAAAACTAATTTTCCAATGAACTTAAGGATAAAAGAAAATTTTCTAAAAAAGAATTTTATTTTTTTGATTATTTTTCTATTTTTTATGATTTTTTAAGTTTTTAATGAAAATAAATGATTAAAAATACTAAATAAACTCTAAAAATTCTAGAAAAATGACAGAAAATAGCTTGAACTATCTAAATCCTAGGAAAAATAAGCCCGAGATTGTAGCTTATAAAATAAGCCACGAAATAAGCTTAACAGCTTATTGGGCTTATAAAGCCAAAACGTGTATAAAAGATTACTTGTGCAAGGGTCTTATGAAAAAGACCCAAGGGCACAGCGGTAAGGAGTGGGAGGGTGTGTGTATAAAAAGGTTGAGGTGTTGAGGTCGGGGGTTCGAGTCTTGCTCACCCCCGACTTCCACTTCCCTTTTTTTGGTTTTTATGAAAAACTTAAAGAAGAAAAGTTGTAGAGGACAACTTTTTAAGCAACTTTAATAAACGGACTATAAGCTTAAACTCAAAATTAAGCTCTCAAAAAGCTTATTAATAAGCTGATTTCAGGAACTTAGCTTTTAAGCTCTAAAAAGCTAAAATTCACTTATAAGCTTGCACACAACTCATCTTAAGCTCAATTTTGAATCTAAAAGCTGTTCTAAAAAGCTAAATATGTGTATAAGCTAAATTCAATAAGCTACTTTGACTAAAAACACCTTAAGCTAACTAAATCTATGGGTTAAAGTTGCAAACTCAGAAACTTACTCTAAAAGCTCAAAAACAAATTAAGCTTAAATGGACAATAAGCTATAACATAAGCTGAGCTTTTGCAAACTTATCAAACAACTATTAGACTATGAATTCCAATTATAAAAATAACTACTACAAGCTAAAATTCTAGGATTAAAAGCTTAAGGACAGATACTACTGTTTTTGGTCTTTTTGGATTTTTAATGAACTTTTAAGCTAAATGAACCTAGGGAATTAAGCTAGAAAATGAAAAACAAAACCTAAACTATATTAAGCTATAAGAATACTATAATCCTACTGAATTTTAAAACCTAAATCCAAATTAAGCTATATTAAAAACAAGTAAAAAGGAAGACAGTAGTAACAGCAGTTACTACTGCTGATGTACTTGACCAAAAGCACCAAACACAAATGCAGGTTACCTTGAGAGGAAAACCTGCATTAGACTCACTCACTAGGAGTGTTTAAGCACAAAATAAACAAAATCCAAACCTTAGAGGGCTTGGATCAAATTTACACAAGCAAAGAGAAAGGGAAAAAGTCCCCTGGTGCTCAGACAAACACAATGAGCAACAAAATCATTTAAAACTTAAACTAAACTTCAAAACCTTTTCAAAACTTGATCAATCACTAACATTCAACTGTCCAAAATGAAAACTCAAATTACTTTTGACTTTTGAGGGTCAAATCACACTATACCAAACACTCCTTATGGTATTGACAGATTCAAATTGAGCTTATGAAATGAAAACTAGCTTATAAAACCTTGATACCAGATAACACTGAGCTTATAACAAGCTTAACAAACAGGATTCAACAACTTAAAAATCTAAAATCTAAGATCTATAACTATGCTTAATTATTTTTTATGATTTTTAGACATTTAATGAAATATAAAGATCTAAAATGCCAAGACAAAAAAACAGATGAAATATTTCAACTAATAAGCACAAATAAGCCACTAATAAAGCAAATAAGCAATACAAATAACGCATTGCATAAGCAGATAAGACAAAACTATTAAGCAAACCTAAGCAGATTATTAAACTAACTTAAGACAGTTTTTTTAAAGACAAATTATATAGCAACTATAAATTAAGCTACACAAGCTGAAAACAGATAAAAGGACATGATTATTTAGCAAAATGAAACACAAATAAGCTCAAATAAGTAACTAATAAGCAGACAAAGCAAAGCTAATAAGCAGATAAGCACTCATTAAGCTAGAATTTAAATCACAAGGAAATTAAAGGAGAACTTACAAAATGCTTCAGCTAAACAGAAGCTTTCAGGTTCTTAGCGCTTATCTACAGCTCTGGCTTATCCTAGGATAAGCCAGTAATAGTCCATATGAGCCCTTCCCAAATTGGCTCATCTTCCAAAGCTTTTAAGTCCAAAGTAGTTAAGGTTTTGAGCTGATTTTAGGATTTAAGTAATTTTAAAGACTTATTGAAGCTCAATCTTAGCTTAGAGACTAAGAGAGCTGTAATGAGCTTATTAGGAGCTTATGAGTCATATCACAAATACTAGAGAGCTTTTGTAAAGTTAAAAGATCTTATGTAAGACAAAAGGAGAATTTCATTGATAAAAGTAGATTACACTATTAATTTGAGAGTACAATTGGAAACGGAAATTAAACTAAGACAATTTAAGCTAAAACTAAATAAGCTATTCTAAAAGCTAAAATCTACCTCCGTGTGTGTGTGAGAGTGAAGGCTTTAAATAGCCTGCCAAAGAACCTTCTAGCCCCAAAGTTTGTTATCCCTTCCTTCAATCTTGGCCTTAGGATCCTTTCAATGATTGGATGTCAATTCTTAACCCTTGGATCACAAATGAATTCACACGGATTGCCAGCGTGGCAATCCGTGTGATGTGACCTTGTGCTTCTTATCTGAGTACCTCAAGAGTAAAACCATCATTCCCTTGTGCTATCTTCAATCCAACGTGTCCTCTCTTTGATGGGTTTAGCCAATAGGATGCAAGGAGTGATGTGTTTACTCTGCCATGTGTACTTGAGCCCGCGAATTGTCCTATTTGTCCCTTAATTGTAGAAACCCCTTTGTTTTCACCCTGGGCTAATTGTGGAAGAGACGATGAATAGTGATTGAGTACTTGGCGCCTTTTTTCGTTTTAACTGAATTGGGTAAAAAACAGGTATAACTTTGGGGTATTGGCAAGAATGGTCCCTCTGTTTGTATTGCATTTTTGTACTATAAAACAAAGTAGTATAGTAGTATGAGAAGTGGCAAATTAGGTCCCTGGACTTTATAAAAAGGTTATGGATTAGGGTTTTGGGCCGGGTAAGGATAAATGGGCTTGGACTTTGTTGACCAGGAGTTGACTTTTTGACTTTAGCTTCCGGCTCTTGTACACTCTTCCGTTCTCGTGTTCGTGTTTGCCCGTTTTTGATCGTTTTCATGTGATTTTTGCTATATCCGTACCTGCACACACAAAACACAAAAACAAGCATATCTTTGCCCTTTTTAGTCTGTTTTGGGCTTAGTTGGGCCTATTTTGATATAAAATGGATATGTGTTTTCACACATATCAAAATTCTCCAAACTAAACGATTGCGTGTCCTCACGTAATATTACATGCCTTATAACCAAATATTTCAAAACTTCCTCAAACTAAACCTTTGAAAAGTAGCAAAGATTTTTGTTGAGAGAGCTAAGAGATCAAAAGTTATAAAACACCCCAATTTCCTATTTTCTAAAACCTCTCCATTTTTTTTAGTTGAGATAATTTTGACTTTCGTTATTTTCATAACTGTTAGGGATCATAGAACAAGATGCATTTCGAATCCGAGAATGCCCCAAAAAGGATAAATTCATCGTTCCCGACTTTTCACTTATCCAAACCAAGCTTAAAACAAAATCACAGCTAAATATCAGTAAGGATGCTAACACTACTCATATTTGCAACTTGTGAACTTTTTACTCCCGACATTTATTATATCTTAAGTGAGTGTGCTATCTTGAATTTCAACCATGGATCAACTTTTTGCAACATACTATGCTTTACGTTCCACCTTAGAATAATGAGTTTAAAGGCGAGATCATCTCATGTAGCGACTTTCGTCTCGGCACATCCCAACCTTGCGGCTAAGTGACCAGGCTTTTGACACCCCACAGAGACTAGTATCGGGACTCACGGACCTTAGGTTTCAAAAACTCTCAGGCTTCCCGAATATTCATAGCTTATAAAATAGAGTAGTCAAAGTGCAAAAGCATATTTGAATTTAACAAAAAGAAGTCAATTTATTAATTTAATTTAACTATTTAGACATTTATGCAATTGTAACCCTCGACCTTTTAGAAGGCTGCAACATCGGCCACGCCTCCGACAAGATGTAGCAAACATATTCCAGTCTCGGATTTTTATTCTTACTATGGGCTTTCTTTAAAAGACTACCACATCGGTTGTGAGCCGGCAAGAGGTAGTAAACTTTTATCAACCCACAGCTTTTATTATTATATTTATTTTTTTATCATTTTATCATCATTTTTTTATTATATTTATAGAAGACTTCTTTTTGAAAAATTCAAGTATAAATTTGAACTAAGACTAAAATTTTTGCTATATATTACATAAAAATTTGTTTCTTTTTGAAAAATTCAAGTATAAATTTGAACTAAGACTAAAATTTTTGCTATATATTACATAAAAAATTGTTGATTTAAGTTTAATCTCTAAAAACAGCACGTATATTAATCCGGTTAAGAGCTTATGGGAGAAAAAGCAACAAGTTACATACATGAGCTCTTAAGATTTCCAAATAATCTTTGTTTAGCATCCTACTCATACTTAACTCTATCATTTTTCGTTCTTCGCTTGCATTAGCGATACGTTAGCCCTAAAAGTTAAGGAACAAGCTAGAGCTCAACACGCTCGATCGGGTCAAAAATTACTCTTATTCTTACCCAGCAAGAAAGTCAAAATTGTGACAAAAACTTTTATTTTATTTTTTATATATTTTTTAATATTTTTCTACAAATTAAACTTAAAAATTTAAAATTTTGAAATTTTTGCTATTTTTGCGGGAAAACAGGGTACGTGAGAACAAAACAATAAATAGGTAACATCAAATCGATAGATTCTCTCCCCAAACTAAAACGAAACATTGTCCTCAATGTTTAAGGCAGGGTCTCTACGCAAATCTAAGCCGTTTATTAATTATGCAAAGATAAACGTGAATCGATAAGATGAAAGGATATCGGATTTCCCCAAACTAATTGCAAACAAAGGATAGGAAGCTCGAGTGAACCAGGACAAAGCACCGAACATGAGAGTTCTCAGGAAAATATGGGTTCATCTGCAAATCATCACAAGTCACAAACAACAAACACAAAGAAGGTAGAGTCAAAGCCTCCTCACACACACTAGAAAGAAAAATAGAAAATGGATAAAAGATGGGTGCCTCCCACGAAGCGCTTTGTTTTTGGTAACCGAGTCACATAGCTTGACTCGATCCGTGAATTCATTTGTCCTTAGGGAGAGCAAATGGAACTGGCTTAAGAGAAAAATAAAAAGTAGAGATACCGGGGTCAAAAACTAGGTCCTCACTTCCGAAAGAGAGAATAAAAGGAGAATCCTCGGGGTAGGTGAAAAATGGGAGAAAAGTCCAAATGACAAATGTGAAGGAATTGACATCTTCAACATTTAGGGATAAAACAATTTCTCCTTGGTTAAAATCCTCATCATTCTTCAGGGCCGTATCGGGCTTAAAATTTAAGCAAACGTCTGGTGGTTCCGGCGGAGGACGAGGAGATAATGGTTCAAGGATAAATGACTCAATTTCAGAAGGGAAAGTAGAATTATCTTCATCTTCGGAATCATTGTTCTCAACACCTAGTGGAATTAAATCATCTGGAACGAGGAATATATCGATCTCTTCTTGAACGGGGTCAGGAGATGTGATAATTAAACTTGGATTAGCATGAACATTTTCCGATGATTGGGAAGTTGAAATCTCACAAAGCAAAGTCATAAGACAAAGATATTCCTCATGTTCTCGAACATTCCTCGAAGGAAGTGTTAAAGGTTCACCGGCGAACTCATGGTGAAGAGGATCACTCCTTGGAGAAAAAGTAATTGAATTATCATAGATGGATTCATTTTGTTTTGGTTCATGATCGGAAATCACTTCGGGAGAGAGATTAAGGGTGGTATCATCACTAAGTAGACTTTCAAGAAAAATTACGTCTCCTTCTGAATCGTAATAACATTCCTCAAAATTAGAAGAAACTTCCATGGCTAGAAAAGCATCGATCTCGTCAATTACGTCTTCTGGATCGGAACACTCAACCTTATCGGATAAAGGTGTGTTAAGTAAAATTGGCTCATCAGAATTTGAAACGTTGGAGTTCTCGTTTTCAACATCTTCATCCATCTCGTTAAAGAGAGGATTTACGTTGCTAGAATTGAAGTTATCATCAAATTCGAAAAGAGGGTTTGAATAAACTTGAAAATTTTCTTTTTGAACATCTTTTTTAAGAAGAGAATCATCATTATCTGGTGAAATTGAGTTAAGAGTAAGTTCATCGGCGAACTCCTCAAGATTATCACTAGTCTTCACCGGAGAAGAACTAGGAGGAAGAGCATCAGAATGATTAGTGGTACTGCCACTAAATGGTTCATCTTTTGAAAAATCAATGACAGAAATAGCATGAGCAAATTGCTTAATCTTGCTTTTCTCAGATTTTTCAGCATAAAAGACAAGTTCATCATTTCCTACTCTTAATGTTAATTTTTCCTCATATAGATCAATAAGAGCTTTTGCAGTGCGAAGGAAAGGTCTCCCTAAAATAATAGGCACTCTCGGGTCTGGTTCAAAAATTAACACGTACAAAAAATATCAGCAAGAAAAGTGAAACCATCAACTCTAACTACGACATCCTCGGCTATCCCCATTGGGTGCGTAACGAAACGGTTAGCAAGCTCGAGTGTCATTCGGGTGGGAGTCAAAGCTCCAAGCCCAAGTTGCTTGTAGATAGAAGATGAGGTAAAGATTTACGCTTAAGTCTCCGAAATCGGCTAAAGCATCATTTGGTCCTATCAAAGTTTTGTAGAGCACACGGAATAAGAGAAAATTTTCCAGGAAATCTTCGAAGCTTCTGAGAACTTTATTCAAGATGATTCGCTAGAACAATTCAGCATTTACGGTTGTTTGTGATGGCGGATTTCCTCTAGGTTTTTCTTTGTTTTCAATAACGTGCTTAACCAATTTGTTGGAATTTCGGGCTATTCTATGAGAGCATCTTTTAAACTAATTTCTAAACGTAGTTGTTTAAACAACTTCATAAACCTGCTCTGCTGAGCACTGGGTGTATCTCTCTCTCTCTCACTTTCATCCTCTTGGGGTATGGAAGTTTAGGTTGATATGAATCAGGATCTGGAGAATTAGGTTCTAAAATAGTTTTTTTAGCCTTTGGTTTTGGAATGTCAATAAAAATGGAATCATGATCCTCCGGAGGTGGGACTTGTGCGGTACTTTCTGAACTGGGTTTTTGCACTATGTCTATTGACGTCTCCGTGTTTTGTTATCGGGGGTTCCTTTAGGGAGTAGAAACAAGGGGTGTAGGAACATGAGGAGTCATAGGTCCTTCACAAGTTTTTAACCACTTCGTGTGGTAATAAGGCATTGACATGCTCACAGGGTTAGTGTACGGTTTGACTTGGAAGGAGTACTTGAATTCGAAAGATGAAAGCGGTGTTGGAAGTTATGAATTAGAAAGCATTTCCGTTAAATTTGTCATTTGGTTTTGTAAACCTTAGCCTTGATTTTGCATATTCCGTAACACAGCATCATTAGCCTTGACATAATTCTCGAAATCGGTCTTTGAAACGCCTTGCATTTTGTTGAGTAGGAGCTTGATAAACGGTGGCTGAATTCGTTGGTGGTTGGTAAATGGTCCTTGATTGAAGTTAATTCCACGGTTTTGTTTTGATTGAAACTGGCCGTTCCTCATTTTGGTTGAAATTATTCCCTTGGATTTGGATTGAAACGGTTTTGATTCGCGGTTTCTTGAATTAATGAAGTGGAAAAACCTTGATCGACCGTAATTCTATGAGCTGTTTCGGATTCTGCAGATTGAAAACCACTTGTATCGGAGGAGGGCTAGAATTGGAATTTTCCTTGATGATTAAAATTGGGCTGCAGCAGCTTATGAAATGTACTCCGTGAATGTTTGTCTTGATAACATTGCCATCGGTGGCTGGACAGTTTTTATAAGAGTGAGCACCTCCACAAGTTACACAACTCTGCTCGACCGCTTTTACGGTTGCGGGAGCTTGGGCTTTTTGTTTGTCGATAAGCATAGTCTTCATCAAATTCTTAAGTTAGAGACTTCGGTTTTTGTAAAGAGCTAGCAACCATCTGGTGAAATTCCTGAAGAGTAGGATGAATTCGAACTCACTATGGCAACGACTGCCTTGCCTTCATGAATTTACGAACCTTGGATATTTTCTCTTTGATAATGTCTCAAGCTTCACGAGGGGCATCTTATCAAAAGTTTCCACCCGCAGCAGGAATTCAATGAGTCTCTTGATCATTAGCATTCTAAAGCATTGTAAAACGTATCCAACTGATGTAGTTCTGAATAATTCGTGATGGGGGCATGCTCAAAAAGAAGGTCATTAAATCCGATCCCAAGTCTATAAAATGATCGTCAAATCTTTGTTGAAACTCGTGATTTCGTTATGAAGATTTACGTTTTTGAAGGAGGAAAGAATTGATAATAATTTTGAAACAAGATCATACATGTCAAAATTGATCGAGGGAGGTTCTTTTTCTAGCCAAATCTGGGGCTAAACCCCTTCAAGTGGGAAAACGGAAAAAAAAAGCATAAGCTTAATTGACGTGCTCGGGACGTTCGAGAATCTCATTGTTGAAGTAATCTTATTGAAATATCGGATGTGAGCATGTGGATCCTCTTTATCATGTACGAAAAACTGTTTGTTTTGAACAAGATTGATCAAACCATGCTTTAACTCAAAGTTAGCATGATTTCGGGAAATGACAATTGCATCCTCGAAACCCTCGGTGGGTGCTTTGGTGCAATTTGCCATTGTCGTGTTTCCAGGCCATTGGAACTAATGGAGGATTAACAATAATGAAGTTTTTCTAAAATGAAATGGATAAACAACAGCTTGTTGGGCTTGTTGTTGACGGTTACGGTTGCGGGTTTGATAACGAGTGCGCATGCACAAAGTAGAAAAAGAAAATTTAAACTAAATTTAAACTAATTTTTATTATTTTTTTTAATTTTTATTTTATTGTTTTAACAAACTAAATTAACGGATAACGAGAAGACAACTTAAACCAAGTAATCAAATTTACTTCACGGTAGCTCTTAAAAATTTTACTTTTTAAGGTGAGCCGTACTTCCTAAATGTCACAAATGGCAAGTTTTGAAATCTTTTATTCGAGTTGGGAACTTATTATGATAATACCTCAATTGAAGGTATTATTTGTTGGCGTTCTTTTACCAACTTTGTTTATTTTATTTTTTTATGGACAATTTTTTTTATATTTTTGATTTTTTATGTTGAAATGATAATTATACTAAAAAGAAAAGGAAAATATTTTTGACTTTTGTATATTTTATAATGTTTTTTATTTTTGATTTTTAACAAAACAAAACTTTTAAAAATGAAAGGGTCTTCAAATCCAATCAACAAACTTTAAACGATAGAATCTTAATCACAAATCCCCGGCAGCGGCGCTAAAAATTTGATACGCGTAAAATATATAATATAATACTATGGAAAATTTACCAATTTACCCTTGAAGATAAAGGTGAAAAAGAAACTCTTCAATATATATATAATATAATATAATACGTATCTTAACCGGGAAGTATGATTTCTCGGGTCGTTTCCCCAACGACTTGTGAAATTGAAACTACGTTTGTTGTTCGGACAATGATTTGAATGGGAAACAATAGTTGATATGATTATCTACTTTTAACAATTAAAAGTAACAAGCTCTAACTATTAAGCATGAAAACAAACAACGGAAATTTAAATTTTAACTAAAAACGCAAAACGAGAACCTTAAACGGAAGCTACAAACCCTAAATTTATAAATATAAACCTAAATTGAGTTTCTCTTTTTAAATGGACTTAAATTGACTAAAAAACAAGTTTAAAGAAAACTAGAGCAAAAACGGAGTTAAAATGAATGTTAAAACACAAAAAACAAAAACAAGAACGAATCCCGTTCTTTAGAAAACGAAATTTTGCAATTTAGACCCTACGAAAGCAAAACTAATTTTCCTATGAACTTAAGGATAAAAGAAAATTTTCTAAAAAAGATTTTTATTTTTTTAATTATTTTTCTATTTTTTAAGATTTTTTAAAGTTTTTAATGAAAATAAATGATTAAAAATACTAACTTAACTCTAAAAATTCTAGAAAAATGACAGAAAATAGCTTGAACTATCTAAATCCTAGGAAAAATAAGCCCGAGATTGAAGCTTATAAAATAAGCCACAAAATAAGCTTAAACGGCTTATTAGGCTTATTAAGCCAAAACAAGTATAAAAGATTTCTTGTGCAAGGGTCTTATGAAAAAGACCCAAGGGCACAGCGGTAAGGAGTGGGAGGGTGTGTTATAAAGGTTGAGGTGTTGAGGTCGGGGGTTCGAGTCTTGCTCACCCCCGACTTCCACTTCCCCCCTTTTTTTTGGTTTTTATGAAAAACTTAAAGAAGAAAAGTTGTAGATGACAACTTTTTAACCAACTTTAATAAACGGACTATAAGCTTAAACTTAAAATTAAGCTCTCAAAAAGCTTATTAATAAGCTGATTTCAGGAATTTAGCTTCTAAGCTCTAAAAACTAAAATTCACTTATAAGCTTGCACACAACTTATCTTAAGCTCAATTTTGAATCTAAAAGCTGTTCTAAAAACTTAAATATGTGAATAAGCTAAATTCAATAAGCTACTTTGGCTAAAAACACCTTAAGCTAACTAAATCTATAGGTTAAAGTTGCAAACTCAGAAACTTACTCTAAAAGCTCAAAAACAAATTAAGCTTAAATGGACAATAAGCTATAACATAAGAATAGCTGAGCTGTTGCAAATTATCAAAAAAATAACTTTAGACTATGAATTCCAATATTTTTTTTTATTTTTCAAAACCAAAAGCTCAAACCTATTAAGCACATAATTCTAAGCACTTTTAATAAAAGAAGTGTAAGCTGAAAGTGAGAAATAAGCTCTCTAGGAGCTTTTGAATGAACTGTTCACAGAAAGTGAGCTTTTAAGCTCACTATTGCTTATTTTGACTTAAAAGCTTGCACAAACTTCAATATAAGCTCAAATTTAAAACCAACAACTAATTTAGAATCCTAGTGATATGTTCTATCTAATTCTAACAAGCTATGATCCATACTAACACTAAATCCTAACTGAATCTAATGATCAAACCTGCAAACTCAGAATTTAACTCAAAAAGCTCAAAATTAAGAAAAGCTCAAATGCTCAATAAGCCAAGACAGAGGCTGAGCTTATGAGAACTAATTAACCTAACTATAAGCTATAAATCGGTTTAAGTACCCTGATGCTGAGATCAAATTAATAAGCCATAAAATGATTTAGAATTCAAACTAAACTTCAAAACCTTTTCAAAACTTAATCAATCACTAACATTCAACTGTCCAAAATGAAAACTCAAATTACTTTTCACTTTTGAGGGTCAAATCACACTATACCAAACACTCCTTATGGTATTGACAGATTCAAATTGAGCTTATGAAATGAAAACTAGCTTATAAAACCTTGATACCAGATAACAATCAGCTTATAACAAGCTTAACAAACAGGATTCAACAACTTAAAAATCTAAAATCTAAGATCTATAACCATGCTTAATTATTTTTTTGGTTTTTATGATTTTTAGACATTTAATGAAATATAAAGATCTAAAATGCGAAGACAAAAAAAAACAGATGAAATATTGCAACTAATAAGCACAAATAAGCCACTAATAAAGCAAATAAGCAATAGATGAACAATTAAGCTATTGCTAAACTAAGAGACTTAAAACTAAGAACATAAATGAAAACTTACAAGATGCTTCAGCTTAACAGAAGCTTATATGCTCTTAGAGCTCATCAACGGCTCTAGCTTATCCAAGGATAAGCCAGTAAAGTCCTTGGGATCCCTTCCATTATTGGATCCTCTTCCATTAGCTTATAGGTTCAAATTACAAAGTACTTAAACTGACTTTATGATCAAAGTAAGAGTAAGTCTGAATTAAGCTCTATCACTAGCTTAGAGACTAGTGAGAGCTAATGAGAGCTTATCCATAGTAACATAAGAATTAAGAGCTTATAGGAGCTTATGACTTAAAAACAGTTTGATTAAATCTAGAACAAGGATTTTATTAAACTTCAAAAGGATTACAAGGATTTAAAACTGAAAGTTACATACTACTCAAAAAGAAAATTACAACTGAAAGTAAATTTGCATAAGCTGAAAAAGTAAATTAAGCTAAAATTAAAAAAGCTAGACTAGATAGATGTGTATGTGAAAGTAAGCCTTTTTATAGCCTGCTGCTGAACCTTCTAACCCCTTGAGTGCTTCCCACGCTCCTATCAATCTCTGCCGTATATTCTCTCAATCATTGGCTTGTAAATCTTGGCCGTTGGATCACTTTGATAATCACACGGATTGCCAACGTGGCAATCCGTTGATGTGACATTTGTGCTTTCATTGTGAGTGTATCCAGAGTAAAAACCATCATCTTTTGTGCTTTCACTTAATCCAACGTGTCATTCTTTTTGTGGGGATAGACCAATAAGAGAGAGTGGTGATGTGTTACACTGCCCATGTGTAATTTGGCACCTGAATTGTCTTATTTAGCCCTCAATTGTAGAAACCCCTTTGTTTTCACCCTGGGCTAATTGTGGAAGAGACGATGAATAGTGATTGAGTACTTGGCGCCTTTTTTTTGTTTTTAATGAATAGGGGTAATAAAATAAAAAAACAGGTATAACTTTGGGGTATTGGCAAGAATGGTCCCTCTGTTTGTATTGCATTTTTGTACTATAAAACAAAGTAGTATAGTAGTATGAGAAGTGGAAAATTAAGTCCCTGGACTTTATAAAAAGGTTATGGATTAGGGTTTTGGTCCGGGTAAGGATAAATAGGCTTGGACTTTGTTGACCAGGAGTTGACTTTTTGACTTTATCTTCTGGCTCTTGTACACTCTTCCGTTCTCGTGTTTGTGTTTGCCCGTTTTTGATCATTTTCATGTGATTTTTGCTATATCCGTACCTGCACACACAAAACACAAAAACAAGCATATCTTTGCCCTTTTTAGTCTGTTTTGGGCTTAGTTGGGCCTATTTTGATATAAAATGGATATGTGTTTTCACACATATCACCTCTCATATTACGTCTAACTTGATTAGCGATTTGATACTAAAGATTTAAAGTTTTTAAATGTAAACGTATTCATCCCCCTTCTACGATTTCCACAATTGGTATCAGGAGCCACATCACTCTAGTTTTCAAAACAAATGGTTTTTAAAATAGAGTATGATCCATGTATCAAATTCCATGAAGGAGGATTAAATATGAAAAGTGTTTTGTTGTTTGATTCATACAAGTTTTGTTAGTAAATATACTTCATATACTAGCTTAAAGGAAAATTTTCTCAAAAGAACTTGGAAGTGCCAACTTATGTTTGTCTAAGTCATAAGAGTAGAAATGATGTCTAAAACACGAAATTTATGTGTGGAACAACCTTTTAAAGTTATATGTTCTATAGTTAAGTTACCAAATGATTTTGAACAAAAAATGTGTTTTGGGGTCACTGGTGGCGGTCCCATAAATGTTTGGGCGGCCCCTAAATATATCTGGGGGCCGTCACCTTTATGGGGGCCATCTGTCTATTCAGCAGAATTTGGCAAACTTTGAAAATTATATAAATTCAACTGTAAGTCCGTAGAAGTCGTGCCACCCGCCATTTCAAAGATAATTAAGTTAAAAATACTTCAAAGTCTCCATTCTAAACTTAAATAAGTCAAAAATGCAAAATACTACATAGTGGTCAAAACTTTGAGTTCCGTTTTAACGTAAAACTTGTATTTTATATTTTCTTTTGAGTCGGGCATTTCTAATTGATGTATCTTTAAAAAATAGTGTATTTGTCCTTTCAAAATATTAATCTTAATTAATTTCTAAAATGGGGAGGAACTATTTTATTTTCAAATCAAATCAAGCTAAGTATACATCGTTATATCTAACACACAAAACAACGACGAATATTCTTATGTGTATGCTAGATGATTATGTGTGTTTACTTTTGTTTAAACTTGGGTAATAGATACTAATAAGTAATCATTACTATTTGTAATTGAGCTAATCATATATCTAAACACATGTGCCATGTATGCTATTTGTATGTTACTAGTTTTC
>BQNB010070349.1:0-33152 GCA_026074375.1 Tanacetum coccineum
GGTACACTTGCAAATTCATTTTTATGTTTGTTATATCTATTGCAGCTTATGCGTGTTTATATTACTTAGCAATTGAATTCAACCATAATATGATATGATCAAGAACACATATTTCAAATAGTAAATGTGTTACTGATACAGCTTATGGTTAATAACGTTTTCTTTATTGCGTTTGTCAATATTACCTCACTGTTATCACAAATATATAATTTTAAAGTGCAATTTGGAAAAAATTGCACATGGATTAGCACATTCTGCATTATTTTGATGTATGCATTTATCTTTGTTCATTGCAGATTTACCTTTGAGACAACTTTGAAACTTCGTGGTGGTCCATCCATAATGTTTGCCCACTGGTATGTGCTTAATTACACATACCATTTACCTAGGAAAACGTGCCTAAAAGACTAAAAACATACCAAAAATACATTGTATTTGTGTGTTTTGCATTTATATAGTGCAGGTAACGGATATCTAAGAAAAGGACAAAAACAAAGCCAACATGACAAAACCGAGCACAGGAATGAAAAATCATGAAAAAAGTCAAAGTCAACGAAAGTCAAAGTCAAAGTCAACCAAAAAGTCAACCAAATCAAAGTCAAAAGTCAAAGCCATAGCCGATGTCAAAGAAATATTAAATGGGCCAACCCGTACCCATCTAATGGGCCGGGTCAACCCATTAAACATATAAGAAGACTTAAGCTTATAAGATTAATATTGCAAAAGGCCCATTCATCCCAAAAGCCCAATCTGCCAAACAAAAGCCCAAACCATAAACTTAACCCCATTAACCTATATTACACCATAAGTCCCTAGCCCCTTACTTCGTTAGTCCTCAAGGGCTAACATTGTTAGTCCAAAAGGACCATCCATGCAACAACAACATACAACCTTAGGGGCCAAAGTTTGTTCATCCATCCTTCCCATCTCGACTTCTGCTCCCCAAAACAAAACCATCACTCTCATACTCAACCCCACTTCATAAAAAAACAAGTCCACCTTGGCAATCACCTAAATTTCGATTGGTTGATGGGACACTGACAATGAATTAAAGGCTGTGATCACTTGACTTGGAGAACACACAAAATGGAGGGCTAAGATTGGTCTTCGAGCTTCTCACACAAGAAAAATACCTCCCATTGTCTCAGTGAAGAAGCACACATCAAAGAGGTCCAAGACCTAATGTTTTAGTATAAATAGGACCTCATTGTAGCCCTAAGGGGCATCTAGTTTTTAAGTTTTTAATTTTCAGCTTATATTAGTTAGTTTTAGCTTATCGTAACCTTATTTTAAAGCCCTGTACTGTTTTTATTTAAGTTAATGAAATTTAAGTTTTTATGCTAAAATCTTGTTTTTAAGTAAAGTCATTTAGGTTTTAAAAACGTTTTTATAAGCTCTCTTAAACTCTTTTATCTGTCATTTAACCTGTTTCTCTTAAGCTATATAAACTTTTCCATAGTTTTCAATAGCTTAAGCCTTTTTCACTAAAAAATACCTCAAAAAGCTAACTTGGATGATAAGCTTACAAAGGAAGAGCTTATGGGTTTCACTAGCTTGTCTTTGACAAGCTAGAGCTTGTAGATCAGCTTATTTGCCCTATTTTGAGCAAGGGTTTTGTAAGTTTCTCTATTTTTCATGTTTTTAGCTTAAACTGCCAACTGCTTATTTGCTTATTTTTACTGCTTATCTTTTAGTTTTAATTGCTTATATGTGCTTATCATACCTTACTCTTCATCTGTCTTGAGTTTTTCTTAAGTGTTCTTAACCTGTTTAAGCTTAAAAATGAAATTTGGAAACTTAAAGGGGTGTTTGGAACCAAGCTTTGTACAAACCCATGAGTTTAGTCTGTTTGTTTTTCCTTTTGGCTTTCAAAACTAGTTGTTTAACAAGTCATAAACCTATTCCTTGAGTCAGCTTTTAAAGTTTAAAAAGTCTTACTCATTTTCAAAGTGTTTAGTTGTTGTGGTGTTTTTGAATTGTGCAATTGTTTCCTTTATATCCGTTATTTGATTCAAAGTTCAAAGTGGTTGTTAATTGTGTTTTTAATGCTTGTTTTATGCTTAGTGGATGCAGTAGAAAGCTTTAGTAAGTGTGCTATTTGCATTTGTGTTTTTGTTTAAAACTGTCATAGTTTTCTTAATTTTCATTTTCTATGTTCAAGGTACTTTTTCATTTTCAAAATTAGGTTAGCTAAAATGGTTTTTAGAATCTTAATTTGAGAGCATAAGCTCACTGGTTGGTGATATTCATCTGTTTTAGCTTATTTTACCTTTTAAAAGTCTTTTCCTAGCTTAATTTAGGCATGCAATAAGCCATTTTGTCTTTTCAAAAGTTTGAAAAACTCAGCTCATACTGAGTGTGACAACCTTTTTCACAAGACTTTTTCATAGCTTATTTGATTTTTAAAATGTTTTTTGATTGATGATTATTGTAGCTTATTGTATAAGCTTCATTGTGGTATAAGCCCTTAAGCCATAAGGATCCATTAAGTAGCTTGAAAATAAGCTCAAAATGTGCCCTATAGGCTGTTTAGTCAAAACTCTTGGCAAAGCTTATTTGCTTATTTGAGCTTTATTGGCTTATTGGATTTGCCTTATTTAAGTTTAATCCTGCTTACTAGGTTAGTTTTAAGCCCTTTTAGCTTATTTATCTTAGGGTAGAGCTTATTTAAGCTTTTTATCACTTTTAGCTTAGAAATTTTAAGTTAAAAAGCCTTTTAGGAAATTCTGTCATTTAAGCTTAGTTTTAGCCCATATTGTTAGCTTATTTATGTTCTTTAGAGCTTATTAAGGTAGCTTGTTGTCTGTTTTTGCTTATTTCCCTTTTTCTTGTACTTATTATGTCTAAAAAAATGCAAACAATTTTAGCTAAAAAGCTAATTAGGAATTTAGAACTTATGGCTTATTAGGATTAGCTTATTTTAGTTCACTAATGCTTATTAGGGATAGTACATTAGCTGCTTGAGTTTATTTGGTCTTTTAGGTAGCTTATGTAGTTTTAAAAAGTCAAGTCAATTTAGTGTTAAGTGTTTTAAGTTTAAACTGTTTTTGCTTATTACTAGCTTATTTTAAAGTTTTTATAAAAAGTTGTTTTTTAAAAATTCCTTACTTCAGTCTTGTAAAGCTTTTTCAAAAAGTAGATTTTCAAAAAAAAAAAAAAAAGGGAGTAGGGAAGTCAGGGTGAGCAAGGCTCGAACCCCTGAACTCTACCCACTCAACCTTTATAACACACAACACACACTACCACTAGCGCCCTTGGGTCTTTTCCATTTTACTTTGCACAAATTATTTATTTAACATCTTTTTAGCCCATTAAGCTTAACAGCTTATTTAGCTTATTTCTGGCTTATTTCATTAAGCTGTTTAGACCATTTTATTTTTTCTAGGTTCATTACTGTCCAAAGAACTTTTCATAAATTTTTCATATTTTTCTAAATTAGTTTACAACTTTTAATCTTTTATTTAGTGTAAATCAGTTTTTAATTCATAAAAAATTATTAAAAGGTCAAAAAAATATAATTCTTTTATAGAAAATTTTCTTTTATCATTTAGGTTTGCTAAAAATTAATTTTGCATTCGTAGGGTTAAAATTTTAGATTTTAAGTTTTTAAAGAACGGGATTAGGATCCCGTTATCATTTTTTCGTGTTTTTCTTTAATTGCTTTCGTTTTTAGGTTTCCTTTACTTGTCTTTGCATATTATTTATTAGAATTAGAATCCCAAATCAAAAATCTTTGACCATTCAAACGCGAGATCACGAACGTAACCTCGATTTTTAATTCACGCCTCGTCGGAACACGACCCGGGAAGTTTTTTTTTGGATTTACTTTGGTAATAAGTAAATATCTTTTAAAAGCCTCTTGGAATACTTATCGCTCTATCATTGTTCTTATCCTTATTATATATTTATATTATATATTTATATTATATTATATTTATATATATTAAGTGGGACAAGTCAATTTTTGGCGCCGCTGCCGGGGAGGTGTGTGCGATTTTCGTGTTTACGTTTGAAGATTAGTTTTTGAAGACTCTTCCTTGTGAAGTTATCATTTTCTGTTTGTGAATATTTTCTTCTTATTATAAAAATTAAAAATACCAACAATACTTTTCCTAAAGTATTGAAAGTGCCAAAAAAAAATTGAAAAACCAACAAAACAAATCGTGTTGTTAATCGTTATAATCGGCTCACCATGATTACAAACTATTAAGGAGGGTATAAGGCGGGCTTGATCCAAGGAACATCGCCCAAAAAAGAAGAACGCTTTTAAATCGCTTCGGCGTGCTAATTCCTTCCGCTCTTGTGTGTAGTTTAAAGAGCTACCGTGGACTTTTAACATCCGGTTACCAAAAATATTGTGTTGTTCTTGTATTTAGTGCATGCGTACTCGCTCTTCTTTTGAATTAGTTGGTGAATTCTTCTCTAATCCATCTACTTTAAAATCCGAAAGTGTAACGTTAGACGTTAAATGCATAAATTTTTCTCTTGATAATCTCCCTTTGATTTACGATGGTCGATCAACGTTCTATGGCGAGATTGCGCCTCATGCAACCCACTGAGGGTTAATGCAGAGGACTAGTATGTACAGAGTATCTGATTCTAACTCGCAATCTACAGTGACATTTTGGGTAGTGGGTGGTGCGTTGGGTCCCTAGCGGTATAAGTGCTAGAAGTTTTAAAATAAGAAATTGTGTTCCACCAAGGTGTTTTGCTGGGAGCCATTCAAGCTCAAGCATAGGTCTCATTAATATGATGACTTCGGACCATTCTTCGGACTTGAGCAAGACAATCTCATGATTACATTCGTTGGTTAAACATAATAACTTCCACATAAATACAAGGAAGTGCTAAATCATCAATTAGCTTCCGTTTTTTCATTCTCTCTAGCGGGCAGCCGTGTTGGCTCGAAAAAAGAACCTGAACAAACACCCAATTTACTCAATAAACCCCATCCAACCAGCAAAAAAACACACAACTACTTACACCAACACCACCCATCCTAACCCAAAACCCCCCCAAAATCATACCATAACCATCTTCCATTTTTCTAACCTTCAACTATTCCATAAACTCATTAAAACCTCCAATACCCCAATCATCCAAACCCATAACCCCATTCTCCCTCAACAAATCCAATATCTTATTCCCAAAAAATTCCTCCTACACCTCATAAATATCTCAACAATCCCCCCCCACCCTTACTCCAACCTCCCCCCACCCAATAAAACCCTATCCCACCTATCAAAACCAAAAAACAACACATTCCACTCCCAAACAACATCTACCCACTCCCCCCCTATCTATCACCTCAACATCCCTCACAACACCCCCAAACCTCCCCCCCACTAAATACCCCTCAATCTTCCCAAATATAACAATTTTATTATACAAACACCAATACCCACTCTCTCATTTCCCCCAAACCCCCTCAAATTTTACCCCAAACCTCAATCATATAAAGAATTAAATAAATTAAACAATATATATAAGTCGTGTTTATCTGTATTTTCACCTAGTGATTAACTGTAGTGTGCTCTCTTCTTTGTGGTACAGATATCTGTATTTTTTAGCAACGTGTCAGTGTTAATTCTGTTAATGATTTAGTGTGTGTGTAAGTGATCTAAGTACACATCTGAGCTATTTTTAAGAGATTAATTTTGTGTGTGTGCTTTCTATATTGATGTCAATCCATGAGTTAATAAGTTGCAGAGTGTCTGAGTCTAGACACTACCACTACTTCACTTGTGAGTCTATACTATACCTGCCTTGCTCTATGTAATGGATAGTTTGTTGTACTGTATTTCTCCGTTCTTATTCTGTGGTTCTAATATGAGTACTAAAATACGTGTACATTGTTAGTGCTGTCGTCGCGTTAATTCTCACTTTCTACTAATGTAGTCGTGAGTGACTTGATTTCTAACTCTCTGTGATCTTGTTATAATAGAGCGTTGATGATATGAAGAACAGAATGTATCTTATATGGATTGTCCAATATCGCTCTGTTATGTGATTCAGAGTATTCTCCCTTTTCTGTTTATGTCGGTATGTATAAGTAGACATAGATTAATAGATTTGATCGCTTTGATATTCGTGATGATGTTAGTACAAAGTGTAATTTTCTCGTGTCTCTCGTTCTCTATATGTCGTAGTGTCAATGTAACATGTGTGTGCTATGTTTAAGTGTGCTTCTCAAATAAAATAGATATAGTGTATTGCAAATCTTGATCATTATCGCTTGCTTTCATTATGTGTGTATATTATATGTTAATTTAACTGACGTGTTAGCGTAAAGAATGATAGCTTTTTAAGCGTACTAGTTGTATGTGTGTTCAACCGTAAAGATACCATGCGCTGCTTCGCTATATGTGTTCTCGCATATGTAATAGAGCTATGAGTGTGTGTTAAACTATTTTGTCAGTCCATGCGTGTATTGGCGGTCGCGTTTTGATGATGGTGCGTTACTTTGCCGTTTCAAGCGAGCAAACCTAGAAATATTTATGTTAAAGGATATAATCTTCCTCTCCGCTCCAGCTAGTCGAAACTACCCTGCTTAGTAAGTAGTTTTAGAGAGACGTGTGTGTATAGTGCTAATTGAGATGTGTTATCATCTGTTGTTAAACGGTGTTGGATATATTTAGAGAGATTCTTCTGTTTTTACTAATCAGCAAGTAATGTGATGTCAAGTTATATATCTTAGATTTTGAGAGAGAGAGTAGAGTAGAGAGATTACATCTCCTTATAGATATAGTTGTGTTAGATTAATTCTTTGTGTCATCTAAATTGTGTAATGGGAATCCGCAACGGCACATTTGTTGTGTTCTATTGATGAGTGTAGTTACACTCTTCGCCAGTATGTCAACGCTCTTGCCGAAATGCGCGCGACGTATATATATTGTTAGTATTGTACTTGAAAGGTTAATATGTGTTCCTTTCGCGTTTCGCATAGAGATTAGAGTCCTCGCTTTCGACTCTAGTCGGACTCTTATGATGTGTTAGATATATCTTATTTGATAGATTATGACTCTAGTGTGAGGCATTTTCGCCACTCGCTTACATAGATAGACATATTCGTTTGATGGTCTGTGTCTTTTAGGTGTAAATATTATTTTTTTGTATAACGCGCATGTTTTTTGTGTGTGCGTAGGGGTATTCAGTATGTGAGTCGCTGTACTCGTAGATGTAATTAGCTTACTTACATATGTGTGGCTTTTTAATTATCTGCGCATTATGTTCGGTCGTCCGGCGTTCGCTCCATGTATCATCTATTGTCTTATTTATTTTTATGAGATTGGGAATACCCATTCTCACTCATTTTATTAGTATCTCGCACTCTCTCTCTGCTTTTATGCGCTTGAATTTATTGATATGATTGATGTTAATTATTAGTCTTTCTAGAGCGCTTCAATCGCTTAGCTTGGATTTTGGAGTTGGATATTTGATTTAGCAGAGCTTCGTCGCTCAGTATTAAAGAGTGAAATGTGAGATTTCTAATGCGAATTCGTTCTCTAGCTATGGTTTAACTTGAGTTTAAGATATTTCTCTCTCAGCCCTTCGCCACGATATCGGATTTGTTAACGATATTTTATGAATCCCCAACTTACCTCCATATCCTATACTGTTTTGATAGTTGTGATGTTGGCGCGCACTCTTTCGAGCCCTTTTAATAAAATGTCATCTCGTGTCTGATTATTTTTTTCGCGCTAGCTCATGCGCAGCGTTCTGGTGTGGTGTATCTCTTTTGTAGTAAGGTGTCGATTAGATATTGATTATAGGTGACTTGAGAGATGATTTTTATATATTAAGTCATGAGCGCTAGAGCGAACGAGAGCGTGAGCTAGTATTTATGAAGAGAGAGTATTGCTTGATGCTTATTAGTTTGCTTTGAATGACTTCCGAGAGAGAGTCTCTACTGTCGCTACTTGCTCAGTTCTCAGCTATTCGTGCGTTTTTGTATCCTAGTATGGTGGGTACATGTTACTTGCGTGTAGCTAGCTGGTAGAGCGCTGCGTTGGAGTTCTATCAGGAGGGCGATGTGGGAGCGGCGCTATTATGTAATGGAGGCTAGAGACGTTGTTTTTTTTGATTGGTGGTGTGTTGTTAGGCGTCGTGGGTGGGTGTGGGATGGCGCGGCCTCGCGTCTCCTTCGAAGAGGGGGAATGGTGTGGGGTTGTGTGATCGCGCGCGAGGAGATGGAAAGATTTTGTGGCTGTCGCGCGGGATTGGGGGTGCGTCGCGGTGTGTGGGGTGGGGTGTTGTGTGCTAGAGGGGCGAGTAGGAGACTTGATTGTTTCCTGTTCGTCGCGCGGCGGGTGTGTGTGTGTGAGAGGAAGAAGAGAGGTTGGTAGATGGGTTGGGCTTGGAGTTAGTGTTGTACCTCTACTGAGCTTAGGTGTGTGGTAAGTGTGTTTGTGGGATCGATGTGTGTTGGGGCGTCTAGCGATTGGGAGGCGATGTTTCGTCGGAGAGACAAGTACGGGAGCGGTGGTGTGGCGAGTGTGTTTGTGTGTGGGAGAGGGACGGATGTGTTGGTTTGGGAGGGTATCCCCGCTCAGGTGTGTGTGTGTGTGTGTTGGGTGTCTTGTGGTACGCGTTGGAAAAGTCCATTCCCCGCTGATTTCGTCATCGTTGATTATAAGAGCGATCCTCGAGTCCCCCTCATCTTAGGAAGACCTTTCTTACGGACCGCTCGTGCTTTGATTGACGTCCACGGAGAAGAAATGATTCTTTGTGACGGTGATGAAAGATTAATCTTGAATATGAGACATGATACTTCAAGCTATTCTAATAAGCCTAAAAAAGAATCAATCAACATGATTGACATCTACCCCAAATATGGCTATCATGATGATTATCTTGAGGACTTGTTTGGCAAATGAAATAGGATAAGCAAATCATCTTCAGTGGCAAATCCCACTCTATTTTTGGACTCCTATTGTTTCTTCTCTTCCTCCACCTTACTTCCTTAGAAGAAAGTGATTTAATTTGGGAAGAATTCGAAGCTTATCTCGCAAGTGATTCATTTCCACCGGGGAGTGATGATACCGACTTTGACTCGGAGGGAGATCTTTGTTTAAATGAGGAATTATTAAATAATGATCCTTCACTCTCTCCCTCTTTCTCATAATCCATTAAGTGGCAGTACCACTTCTTCTTCTCCTGACCATTTGCTCGAGGAGTTTGCTGATGAACTCGCTCTTATTACATTTCCACCAGGAAATGATGATCTTCCTTTTGATATCGAATCTGATCTTATAGAAATAGAATATTTGCTTAACCATGATCCTACCAAGAAAATGGATTCTATTCTTGAGGATTCGGTTGATGAGGGTAATCTTGCAGATCCTAATAACGATCTTGTTGATACCATTCCCGAGATGTTCACCGATGAACATACTCTTGATTATTCATCTCCACCATTATATGATGAGTGTCGATGATGATCTTGTTGTACTTGAGTCTGATATTGATTTAGATGTTTATGATGATCCATTCGACTCAAGGTAAGATAAAGTCAAAAGAGTCTAACTCTTGATTGATGAACTTGATCCTCTAGATCAGTGATTTCCTTCCTTCCCCCGAGTGTGATCGGTTCTCTTATGAGGATTTTTCGAGGTTGAATGCTTTGCCTTCAACCGTAAGAGGGCACAAGTATTATAATACGGGTTATACTCATCATGAAACCTTTTTTGAAGTCACTATTTTGAGTCACCAAACTGTGCAATGAATAAAATCGTTAAGAGACCACTAATGCTTCTTTCTTCTTGAGGATTTTAATCTCATCTTTAATGAATTCCTTTCCCAAAGAAGAAGTTCCGGGTTCGAAAATCTACTTCGTTTTTCATCCAAATGAGGAAAAGGTTTTCAACCACGGGATTCTCACTTCTAAAGGAGTTCATACTTCTCTTCTCCGGATTATCTCATCGGGGCCCTAAAGCTTTCAAAGTCATTACATTTTGAAAGCTCCAATGGATTTTTTTCCTTGTCTTATGGAGAGACATCCGTATTTTTTGGTGTTTGTGTCTCCAATTTCAATCCCCTTGACCAGTCAAGTATGGGGGGATCGGGCGATAGGTGTCAACTAAGTGACCTAAAACAAGCTTTTCGTAGGTGGCAACCCATGCTTATCCTTATATATTTATAATAGTAGGAATAAGTATGTTGAGAGGAGGCTCGCCTCTTCCTTTCTCGTGCTTTGTGTTTTGTGATATATGTCCAGGATTGCCCCGGATTTTGAAGCCTCTCGTGCTTATGGTTTTGTCCTTCGTTTACTCGAGCTTCAAATCCTTAGCTTCATTTTGGGAATCCAATATCTAAATCTTATCGACTAAGGTTTATCTTTGAGCATAGTTAATAAACGGCTTAGGATTTGGGTAGAGACACTTCTTAAAACATTGAGGACAATGTTCGGTTCTAGTATGGGGGGTGGGGGGTCTATCGATTTGATTATGCCTGCAGCCGTTGTTTTCACGTAATCCCGTTTTTACCACCAAAATACCAAAAAAATGAAAATTTTAAAAAATTTCAAAAATAAAATAAGTGTTTTGTCACAATTTTGACTTTTCATGATCATACCATATTCTCCATATCATGTTTTTATGCTTAGGTAAGACGATTTATGATCATCTTATTGAAATGAATTAGGACGCTTCTTCATTTAAATAAGGAAATGATAAATCTCCGAACTATGAATTTATAAGTTCTCAGTTACAAGGAGTTGGACACTTCTTTTTGTAAGTGGGACTAATTATAAAAATTAACGGGGAACCGTGGTTATTACAACCGTATTCGACGAAGTTACAAAGATACTTTTGTCCATATCTATTGATTATCACTAACCTAAACCTGCAGGTATTCCCGATGGCGGCAGCAGCTAGTCCAAGACAAGTCAGATTCATAGCCACATGCTCATACCTGACTAACATACATGATGAAAGCTCAAGTACATGTTTCAAAAGACTTCCGCTACTCTGATACTGCACGTCTTCCTTGAAATGACAAAATATTAAAGTTAAAGAATTTTAAGAAAGATGATTATACAAGCTTTCAAGATAAAGATAAAGACTCAAGAATACGAGCAAGACGGCTTAGATTAAGTTTTTGTAAAATGGAGTGACCTCCCTTGGGGAGAGATTGTTAGAAATACGAAAAAGTATCAGTCACTTCTAATATGTCGTTAACTAGCTCGTAGTTAATATTTGGAACTTATCTAAGCTAATTGGGCCAAGCCCATAGGAAACAAAGACCATGGCCGGCCATGTAAGGATATAAATACCCTTTCCATGCCATGGAAAGGGTTGTTGGTTCATTCTCATAATACACATTCCTTTCTCTCTTTAAAGTGTCTAACCACTCTTTCTCTCTCTAGATTTCTTTAGTTCATTTCATAGATTGTTATGTATAACAACCCAAGAATTTTCATCAAATGCATAATCAATCTATTTTACTATGATCACAAATCTACGAGGAAATTTTTCGCTTTATTACATTACTTGCATTGTCAATATCTCAGTATGTCATGTAACTTACATAACTAAAGTAGACGAGCTCACGCAACCTATCTATGGTAATTCTATCTTCATATATGTCAAGCAAACATCATAATATGTCAAGTCAATATCATCATATTCTTTTTACAAAGTACATTATTCCTATAATGTATCATTCGTAACGTTATATCAAAACGGGCTTTAAACCGTTATCGTATACCTCTAAACCCTAATTCCATGAAGGTTTAATATCTAAAGTGAATATATAAGCTACTAAAGCATATATACAAGTAATATAACATTTCATTTGAAATATAAACTCCCTCCAAGTAAAGTACAAGTCCTTAAAAGCACAATGTATAATTCGTTAAGCATGACATCTAAAATAGCCGTTGCCTCCGTTTTCATTCTAATTTCTTCACCATCACTTGTGTACAAGCTACTACACTCAATATACAATGTGTAAAGCCTAATTATTCTATTCATAAACTTTCATACACATTTTTACTCTTAAAAACCCTAATTCAAAAGTCAGAAACCCTAACCCGAGCAAAATACTACACTATGACCCGTTTCTTTGTTTTTATCCATTATAAACCCAAATCAACACTAAAATAAGTTGTAATAACTTATTTTACAACCATAACAATCATATACCATCACTATTTCATAATCTCATTTCATTTATGCAAGAATCAAATCCGAGAAACCCTAAATGATCATTCGATCCATTTTCTCGTTTCTAACCACTTCATTCTCAAGTAAGAAACCAAGAGTCATTGTAAACTCATAAAATGATTTTAAAAACCATTATCCAACATTATCCATCATTACTTTGACAATGTACAAGAATTACAAAGCTAGAAAACCCTAAAATCCTTATACGAGCCCTAATTCCAACCCATGACTATTTCTTTCCATTTTAACCCATTATAACCTAAACCATCACTCAATTATCATTAATAAACCTCAATATATACCTAGGATCAATAATTTATCAATCATTGGTCCAATGTACACGAATTATAAGCAAAGAAAGTCAAGAAAACCCTAAACCATACCAAATGGAACCCGCGACCTCATTTCTTCATTTTTAACCCGTTTTAACCCAAACCACTTGCTAACTTTTGTTAATACTTCTTATTACAAACCATGAGAACATGTTTTAAACATTACTTAATCAATGCATTCAAAATAATGGCCAAAAACTTGAATACGAGTCCTAGAACTCCAAATCAAACCCGCACCCTTTCTTTGCCTTCTTTGACCCATTTAAGACCCATCCATGTGCAAGATACTTACATGAACTCCTTCTAGAAACCCTTAAGCAGCTTACCCACCTGCTTAGACCATTTATTGGTTAAAAATGAAGGCACATGGCCTCTCTTTTGCTAGAAACAGCCGCGACATGCTCCAATGATGTCCACACCATTATTCTAGCTTTATAGACCTCACAACTCACTCCATAGACCTCCCACCTTAGTAGCTAGCTTGTACACATGTCCATGGCCTGGTCTTAAGAGTTCCTTAGCCTCCTTGCATGAATTCAAGTAGAAATGGAAGCATAAACCTTCACTTCATTCTCATCCCCCACTCTCTTATCTCATACCTATTATAGGCAGCAATCCTTTGCTCCCTTTTGATCCTAGGATCATTAAAGAAGTCTAAGAACTAAAGCTTTGAATATTTGAAGCCCCAGGAACAAGATACAAGGCGTACGAGTGGAAATACTACCCGAAACGACCCATTTCCACCATTTTTGCTCCTTGAAGCTCAAACCCAGGTTCTAGATAATCTACTTCTGCTCCTACACTCTTATAATGTTCATATGATCCTAAATATACTCTTGTTAAAGTTTCATAACTCAATTCATGCTCATTTTCTGTTTTGATCCAAAACCGTACACTCGAAACCCTAATTTCGCGTTTTTATTAAAAATTAATGTTATAATGATTAAATATTGTTCTAATCTATCCTAGCATGCTTAACTAATGTTAAAATAACCACTTTATTGATTAATGAAGGAATTTGAACTTAAAACCCACGCGTTTACATTTTGAAACCCTAAGTTGACCCGTTTTGCTTCCTAGCCTAATGAATCGTTATTTTAAACCTGTGTTACGTTAAAACTTCATATTAAGACATAACTTTAATTAACGCTTCTCGTGCTTAACATTTCCAGATATTGATTAAAACTGATTATATCATATCACAATACTAGGGAGCTTCATATTAAGGAGTTTTATCTTGGTATTACGTTCTGACTGAGTTGTTGGTTTATAGAATAAATAGTCCCTATCTCAATAAACGTTTACTGAAAGACTCTGAAATAAGATTGGCCCGAACAATTGGGGTGGGATACAATAATTCCAACTCTTCAATAAACTCATAACTCTTAAAACTTAAAAGTTCTAGGGGGTAACAATCTTCCTAAGACTCAACATATTTACTCAGGTTGCATGACGTGGCTATTTACTATCATTTTACTATGTCAACATTTCCTAGTTAAGATTATGATAAGGTCGTCAACTTTTATTTTGGAATATTTATTACATCTAACCTATCCGAGTGTAAAGTACAAACGTTGCTTACTTAATTACATGATAAATAAAACCGCGAGGGGGAACATGCTTGTTACAAACTCTTTTACATACTCGTTTTATCTATAATAATGTGATTACTTTTCGAAAGACTTATACATGCTTAAACAGAATACAAGTGTTTTACAAGTTATATGCTATCCGAACCTATTTACAGCAACTGTCTAATTTACATATGCTAAAAGTCCCTCATTTATCATGGACCATTAATCACTTTCAGTGGAACTCGAATATTGTTGATAGATCTATCCGGGAATTATCGAATCCTGATTGTTTAGCCGGATAGTAACCAAACACACTATATTTGAATTTCATAGGTATATGGCAAGTACTTACACCGAGGGCCATTATATCTTATAAAAATCACATCATTTTTTGGTATATATATACAGCTAGTCAATCTTGTGGGCCATAGCTTAGACGCAGACTAACTATAACAGACATGACCAAACAACCAAACAATACAATAAACGCAGTAATACACTTTTACTATGATAATTGCATTCGTTGCAAATTATACGAAAAAAGAAAATAACGGGTAATATTATAACAAGACCAAGATCCATAACAATAACATTTTCATAATAAATTGGGTTTGATACAATTATAACACATAAACTTTATTCAAACTGTTCATCGAACCTATGAAACTTCACTCAACCTTGTGTTTGACCTTTAGACTTTTTTTAATACTCAAGTTTTGAGCAAAATAGACCCGGAGTGGCATGGACTCGAAGATGGCTAAAACTTGTTATCATTCACATTGTACGTAACTAGATTTTGGGACCTACCTTTGTAAAACTCTGATTTGAAATGAATGATAACGTATCTTTTGAACAACGTCTCTTTTGGGTCATTTTCTATAATTATGATTGTTGTATCCATGAAGTAAAACCGGCGGATTAGCTTCCGCTGCTATATGTCAAAATGGGGGTGTTACAGATTGGTATCAGCTCCATGGTTATAGAGAACAAGGTTAAAACCTTAACTATAACCACATTTATTTTCTAGCCATCAAAGTCCGCCGTGCCACTACATTCCGGATCAATATGTAAAGATACGTAACTATTATACTATATTATGTTATTTACAAACTAGGTTATTATCAGAACGATGTCTTCTCCCAACCACTCTACTTCCAATATTGAGGATGCTTTTTCCTCTATGAATATTCTTAACTATACTTCGGTCTCATCGGATTATTTCCCAGCTTCATCAGGAAGCAATTCTTTTAACTCTCGGAAAAACACTAACGATAATATGATTCCACTGGTATTCTTATCTTTCTACAATAATACTTATTGAAGGGACGTACAAGCAATTTATGCTAAGGAATTACCTATTTCATCACCAGATCCTATTACTCCACCAGCTATTTTGACTCTATCTCCGATATTACCACCATCACTACTATTTAATCCTCAATATTTGTTTGTTCCTGAAGAACTATTACCACCTAAGAAGCAAATCTATTCATCATCTTCTTCATCAACTGCGTTATCTAATTCATCCCGGAATCAAACCTGTGATTTGGTATCACCATCTTCCTCAGTTTATACTCCTACCCCACCTCAGATATTTAAAATAGGAAAATGTCCAATTAAGATGTAATCTAAAATACACTGAGTGGACCAAATCGAAGATATTTTAAATTACTTAGATGAACTCTATCTTCACCACATCGAGGAAATGGAGGAAGGACGTATTGATAGAATGATCATACAAAGGAATAGTGACGAACTAAAGACTGAACTCAAGAAAATCCGTACTCAGATTATCAAACTTTAAAAGAAGCAGTTAGGGCAAAAGGATAAGATTGCCTTTGCTTACTATAGAATTTCCAATCTTGAACAAATCATTGAGAAAATCCAAGCTCGTCATCGAACAGATCAGGAGGATCTTTAGGATCTTATCTACCAGCTCAGAATCAACAAACTCTTAGAATAGTTATAGCTTTATCCTAGCCATGGGATGTGTAGTATGAATAAAAACACTTGTCAAATCTTGACTATGTACAGTAAGAAGGCAAGTTATTTATAAATGCAATCCCGTTTCGTATCTTATTGTTTCCAACTTATCGCTCTTTCATCATCATTTCCACCATTTACATCATTATCTCCGTCTTTATCATAACCTCTAAGTGCTTAAAAATTCAAAAAAAGTAACATTCTCTTGTAAGCATTTTAAGCATCACAATGTCTATATATCTAGGATATCATTCGTTACTTACGTGTTATCTTTTGTTGATAGAATGCCTCCCAAAAGGACGTCAACATCTGAAACACCAGCCATAACTTTAGCTGCCATCCGGCAACTAATTAATGATGGCATTTCCTCAGCTCTGAAAGCACAAGCTGCATCAATGGCAAATACCGACAATCCTAATAGGAACACTGGACCCAGAGAAATTCTGGTAGCAAAAAGAGGAAACTACAAAGAATTCATAAATTGTCAACCTTTCTACTTCAATGGCACGAAAGGAGCTGTTAACCTCATCCGCTGGTTTGAACGTACTGAATTGGTGTTTTTCTCGTAGCAAGTGTGCCGAGGAAGACAGAGTGACATTTTCTACTGGTACTCTAACTAATGATGCCCTGTCTTGGTGGAATTCATATACTCAACTTATTGGAATATATCAAGCCAATCAAATCACTTGGACCGAATTTAAAAGACTCTTAACCGATAAGTATTGCCCTCGAACTGAAGTCAAAAAAATGGAAGACGAATTTTACAACTTGGTTGTGAAAGGAAATGATCTTAAGACTTACATTAGGAGATTTCAAGAATTAGCCGTCTTATGCCCAAACATGGTACCAAATGACGAGAAACTTATGGAAGTCTTCATTAATGGATTACCTAGAAGTATTGAAGGAAACGTTACTACCTCAAAGCCTCAAACTTTGGAGGAAGCCATCAACATAGCCTAGAGATTAATGGATCAAATAATAGATTTTGTTAACTAGTTAAGACAGAAGCGTATCCTTAGCACGCTTTTAGAAGGACAATATTTGTGTTCCTATGATTCTAGATGTATAAATTACTATATGGAGAGCTATCCTGACATCTAGATTACTTGGTCTGTATCACTAGATCTAGTTTAATGATAGGTTGTATACAAAAGCACATAAACAAGTATAAATTGATAAACATAAACAAGCATACGATGATAAATTAAGCAATCGAGATATAAACAAAACCAAACATTTAGATCTTCATAATATTGGCTAATACCCGAAGGTATTAGCCTTCAAACATCATAATTAATACAAGAGTAATTGTTTTAGCCAAGGTAAACTAACCGAGTTAACGAATGATACCAAAAACTAAACGATTACAAAAGTATAAGAAATTATACGTTGTCTCCTATGGATTGAAATGCGTTGCAAGACCTCTTCTGCTCTTTTTATCCTCTGAAAATCAACTTTTGTGGTTTAGGTATTGAGAATATGATTTAGCACACTTAAAACTCATTTTTGAGTTTTCTATTTATATTGTCTGGAACTCAGTTCGATACGGCGTATCTAATGGATTGGATATGGCGTATTGGAGTTTCTTAGAGTAGGAACCACGTTTGATATCTTCCAGAATATTCACATACTATATTTCCAATACGGTGTATTAGTCTTCACTGGATACGGCGTATTGATCAAGTTTCCTTCATGGTCTTTGGTGAGTGCAGGCACGGATACACCGTATTTTCCTTGATTGGTACGGCTTATTGGTAGTTAGAATAGTAATCTTCAAAATATCTTCATTTAAGCTCCAGAATGCGCGCCTTTTGCTAATATTCACCAATTACTTCGTAATTACTGCAATTCTAAAATATAAACGATTAAGCAACAATTCTTTGCAATATCTATACAAAATGGGTTAATTGCATGGGATAAATGATGCTATAAAATAGACGTTATTTGATGTCATTAGGACTAACTCGTTATTTTCATCTGTTTCTACGGTTATCCCCCCTTTTTTGGGAACTACATGAATGGGGCTAACCCAAGGACTATTTGAAATGGCATAAATTATTCCGCTATCGAGTAGGTTGACTATCTTAGATTTTATCACATCTTGAACTTTAGGGTTGAGTCTTCGCTGGGGTTGCACCACAGTTTTAAAATTGTCTTCCATTAGAATTTTGTGAGTGTAAAATGAAGGGCTGATTCCTTTGATATAAGCAACTTTCCAAGCTAATACAGCCTTATGTTGCATCAAAACCTTCAAGAGTGACTCTTTTTCTTAAGAGTTTAATAAAGAGGAGATGATAATTGGGAATTCTTGATTATTGTTCAAGAAGGCATATTCAAGGTAGAACGGAAGTTCCTTAAGTTTGGGAGGCAGCTTTTCAGCTTTAATCGTATTGGTAGCGAATAAAGTTGGTCTGATTGGCTCCTAATTGTCATGGTCAGAGGGAGGTCCCGATTTATCTAAATCTTCTGAGTCATCATCCTCTTCTTCCCATAAATTGGTATTACCTTTTTGTTTGTAATTCATGATTGGTTCAAATAAGAACGAATCAAGAGGGCTTGAAGGGAGAATTTCATTAACAAGGTCTGAGATGACTTTATCTACTATATCAATAGAAAGACACTCATATAACAACCTAAGAATTTTCATCAAATGCAAAACCTATTTTACTATTATCACAATTATACGGGGAAATTTTTTTTTGCTTTATTACATTACTTGCATTGTCAATATCTCAGTATGTCATGTAACTTACATAACTAAAGTAGACGAGCTCACGCAACCTATCTATGGAAATCCTGTCTTCATATATGTCAAGCAAACATCACAACATGTCAATTCAATATCATCATATTCCTATTACAAGGTACATTATTCCTATAATGTACTATTCACAACGTTATATCAAAACGGGCTTTAAACCGTTATCGTATACCTCTAAACCCTAATTCCATAATATCTAAAGTGAATGTACAAACTATTAAATCATATGTACAAGTAATATAACATCTCATTTGAAATATACACTCCCTCCAAGTCAAAGTACAAGTCCTTAAAAGCACAATGTACAAGTCATTAAGCATGACATCTAAAATAGCCGTTTTACCTCCGTTTTCATTCTAATTTCTTCACCATCACTTGTGTACAAGCTACTACACTCAATATACAATGTGTAAACCCTAATTATTCTATTCATAATCTTTCATACACATTTTTACTCTTAAAACCCTAATTCAAAAGTCAGAAACCCTAACCCGAGCAAAATACTAAACCATGACCCGTTTCTTCATTTTTATCCATTATAAACCCAAACCAACACTCAAATAAGTTGTAATAACTTATTTTACAACCATAACAATCATATACCATCACTATTTCATAATCTCATTTCATTTATACAAGAATCAAATCCGAGAAACCCTAAATGAACCCTAAATGATCATTCGACCCGTTTTCTCGTTTCTAACCACTTCATTCTCAAGTAAGCAACCAAGAGTCATTGTAAACTCATAAAATGAGTTTAAAAACCATTATCCATCATTACTTTGACAATATACAAGAATTACAAAGCTAGAAAACCCTAAAAGCCTTATACGAGCCCTAATCCAACCCGCGGCTTGTTTATTTCATTTCGACCCATTTTAGCTTAAACCACTAATCAAATCTCATTAGTAATCCATTATATACTACTTAGGATCAATAATCTATCAATCTTGGTCCAATGTACACGAATTATAAGCAAAGAAAGTCAAGAAAACCCTAAACCGTACCAAATGGAACCCGCGACCTCATTTCTTCATTTTTAACCCGTTTTAACCCAAACCACTTGCTAACTTTTGTTAATACTTCTTATTACAAACCATGAGAACATGTTTTAAACATTACTTAATCAATGCATTCGAAATAATGGCCAAAAACTTGAGTTCGAACCATAAAACCCCAAATCTGACCCGCAAGGGTACTTAGCTCCTTTTGACTCATTTTAAACTCACCCATGTGCAAGATATTTACATGAACACCTTCTAGATACTCTATATCAGCTTACACACCAACTTACACCATTCCTTGGCCAAAAACAAAGCCACATGATCCTTCTTTTTATCCAAATAGCCGCGACAGCCTTTAAGGGTGTCCACACCATCATTTTAGCCTCTAGACCTCCACAACTCATGGTATAGCTTCAACACATCAGTAGCTAGCTTGTACACATGTCTCTCAACAGATCCTAAGTGTTGCTTACTCCTTATACCTTCAAACTACTATAAATAGGACCTTAGATAGCTCATTCAAACTCGCACCACATCTCTTCTTTCTCAAACCCATAAGGCAGCAATCCTTTGCTCCCATATGATCCTAGGATCATTTAGAAGTTCAAGTAGCGAAGCCCTGAAGAAGAAAAGAATTGATATGCCGCGGAGTAACAGATACAAGGCGTGTCTTAAGTGTGGGAAAATTACTACCCGAAATAACCCCATTTTCACCTTTTTGATCATTTGAAGTCTATGACCCAGGTGTTGTTATTTTAATTCTGCCTAACTACACCCTTATAATGGTCTTTATGATCCTAAATATACTCTTGCTTGTTAAAGTTTCATAATCACTTTTGTCTTTCCATTTTGATCCAAAAAAACCGTACACCCGAAACCCTAATTTTGCGATATTCTTAAAACTAAATGTTATAAATGATTATAAATATTGTTAATAATCTTATCTTGCATGATTTATGACTATGTTTTAAAATAACTAATTTATTGTTTAATGAGGAATTTGTACTTAAAATACCGCGCGGTTTTACGTTTTAAAACCCTAATTTGACCCGTTTGTTCCTAGCTTAACGAATCGTTATTTTTTTACTTGTGGGTTGCTGTTTAAAACTTCATATTTTTAGTTTATTATAACTTATAATGTCTATTTGAAATGTTTAAACTAAGCTTTTGCATTGGTCATTTGAAATGTTTTGTAAGTTATAATCCAGGCAAAAGGAGGTATATATCGTAATTTTTGGAATCTTAATAACTAAAAGGTACCTAAAAGTGTCATTATATCAAAAGTTATAACTATAGGGGGTCTATTATGTCACTTTAAAGAGTCAAGGTTTACTTTGGTATTCTTTTTAAAACTTGAAGGACCAACCTAAGTCGTTAAAAATGCAAACTCCAAGGACTATTCTGCAACTTTTCAAACCCCAGGGTCTAAAATGTAACATTTTGAAAAAGTTAAAATCATTATCCAATATTAATATCTGAATAACTTTGATTTAACGCGCTTTCGTGACTTTAACATTTCAGATATTGAAAATTTAAATCGCTTTAAAAACCGATCATCCGAAAGTGATATTGTACCAATAATACTAGGGAAGCTTCATTATTAAGGAGTTTTATATTGGTATTTTACGGTTTCTTGGGCGATGATAGTTATTGGGTTTTGATTTAAAGTTGCTAGTCCTCAGACGTTTTCCTGTAGGATCTTCTGAATTTTGATGGCCCCCGAACGGTGCATAATAATAATTCCAAACCTTCAATTCAAACTCATAACTCTTTTAAAAAACTAAAGTTACTAGAGTATATCTTTCCTTAAGATCAAACATATTTACTCAGGTGCGTTGAACGTGGCTGTTATTATCATTTTGCTATATCAATTACCCTGGTTAAGATTGTGATAAGGTCGTCTAGCTTTTATTTTTCAGATTATTTAGTTAAATCTATACTACACAGGTGTGAATGAAGGTTGAAGTTCGTATAACACGTCCTTTACTTATTTAATGTTTTATAAATCCCGCCGAGGGGGATACCTGCCTGTTACAAACGCTTTTACATTACGTTTATCTTATAAAACAGTGTGATTTACTTCTCATAGACTTATACAATGTTATAAATTACGGGAGATACCAAGTGTTTTTGCAAGCTATATGCAATTGATAAACCATTTCTCTACTAATGTCTAGTTACTTATGATAAAAGTCCCCTCATTATCTTGGCACCATTAATCACTTTCGGGGGGTGGGGATTTTTGTAAGCATATATTATGGATCTATTTATCAGGATAGACGAAATTCACAGGTTTGTGTTTTTAGCCGGATAGGTAACTAAACATACTAATATTTTGAATTACATAAGGGCATTATATAATCACATATTTTGGGTATATTTATATATATTTTATATTAGATATATATATATATTATATATTATATATATATATCTTATTAATATATTATCACATCATTTTTGGGTTTATATCATTTACTAGTCAGTCTTGTGTGCCTATGGATATACAGACTAGACCAGGACCAAAGACAAGACCAAACAGGGCAATAACAGGATAATACACTGTTACTATAATAATTGTATTCCGTTATATGCAGTATTATTATTACTAATGGGTGTACAAAAACAATATCATTTTCAATAAAGTAATTGTGTCTGTGTACGATTTAACAAACTATAACTTGTATTCAAACTGCTTATCAAACCTATGAATTTCACTCAACCTTTGTGTTGACCCTTTCTAGCATGTTTATCTCATGTAATTGAGCAAGTTGCGGTATGGAGTGGCATGGACTCGAAGGTGGATGAACTCTTATCATTCAAACTTGATATTTTAGATTTTGGGACCTGCATTTTGTAAAAACTCTGATTATAATAAATGATAACTAAATTTTTCCAACAACGTCTCTTTTAAAGTTTTTTTCTATGATTATGATTGTTGTATCCATGAAGTAATACCCCAGATTATCTTCCGCTGCTATATTGTAAAAATGGGGGTGTTACAGGTGTGTTGGGCCGATTCAGTGCCCAATGATCGCTGCCTAGATTTAAACAGAAATTAGGCTAAGTATTGAAGAACCTCTGAGTGGTGTACTCAGAGGTAATGAAAGGAACCTCTGAGTGGTGGACTCAGAGGTAATGCAAGGACTCTCTGAGTGCAAAGCCTCAGAGAGCAACGTCAGACGTATTCGAGTCAAAGACATCGTCAAGGAAGTCGAAGATTACTTGAAGACATACTCATCAGCTGGGATGGATATCAGCTGGTATGTAAAAGGAATACGCTGAGGTTCTAAGGAGAGTCAGAGGTGGCAATACTCTGACTATCCTACTACCCTTTGAAGAAGAACAAGCTGAGCTTAAAGTGTTCTCTGATGTTTAGGCGGGAAACTCAATATCTCCTAAAGGCGCGACAAAAGGTGATTTGAGTTGTCTGTACCAAGTACGAAGTTGGTAAAAGTAGTGAACAGTTGGCAGAACTGTTCACTAAAGTATGGGCGGGTAGTTTCCAAGATTGGACGTGCATTAAATACCTCGTACGTCCTCCACTAGATTCTTGACACGTTGCAACTACCCCCACTAAGGACGCAACCTCGTATTAGTATAAATAGAGAATGTTGTAAGGAGTAAATGTTATCGCTTTTATTGTTGTTGTTATTATAGGCATTTACTCCTTTGTCGAACTTACACAGTAGACCTCTGATCCTATCAGCTGGCTATATAAGTTCGCTTGTAAACTTGATACTCTATCAAGTTTACTTGTTCAAAGGGTAATCATACATTGTCATTCAACTTGTGCGATCCATAGCACATTGTAATACTTTGATTCTTATCAATAAAGCATTACACGATTGAAAAGTTATTACTTGTGTTATTTACATTAGATAAGTGTTATATTCCATATAGACGTGTTAATTGGGACTTTTAATTGGTATCAGAGCAGTGCTGATTTATAAAACTCTTTAGAAACTGTTCTTTGTTTTAAACAAATCAAGATCCAATCATGTCTGGAACCATACCACCTATCCCACCACCTTTCGGAACAAGTTCTGGTAATCCGGGTAGCCCTAATGTTAATAGGGTTGACACGATGCCTACAACTACTGACCCTATCAACACTACGACTACAACAAATGTGTCTCAAAGTGTTGTTGATGAGAACCTCCCTCAACTTCTTGATTCAAGAGGAGGGTCTCATGTCACAAATGTTCCTGCTTTTGACAAAGAGGATTTCACGAGTTGGAAAGTTAGGTTCTTAGTATTCCTTAACGAACTTGAACCTTACCTTCTGAAAACTCTAGAAGATGGACCATTTGTACCCATGTCAAGTTTGTCCACTTCTGAAAATCCTTGCCTAAACGTCAAAATCAATGGTCAAATGCTGAGAGTCGTCTTGCTAATCAAGATAAACGATTAAAAAGTATCATTATATCTTGTTTACCAAATGATGTTATGAAATCTGTCATTAAGTGCAAAACTGCAAAAGAGATGTATAAGGATCTCATTTTAGCTCATGAGGGACCATCTGACACAAGAGATACCAAGATTGCAGCCTTGAGACTTAAGTTCAATGCTTTTAAATCACTTGAAGGTGAAAAAGTAAATGAAACTTTCACAAGGTTAAAATGCTTGCTAAATGACCTTGAAAATAATGGTGTTACCATTTCTCAAGCATAAGTCAATGCCACGTTTGTTAATAGCCTGCCAAGAAAATGGTTGAGCATGAATCAAACTCAGAGGGCAAATAATTCTATCAAAAATGATAGCCTGGCCACTCTGTATGGCAAGTACAATTATGAGGAGGGTCTGATTGATCAAATCTATGAGTCAGAGACACAAAGATTTACCATTCATGCCTCAAGCTCAAAAGCCTTGATTTCTAACCATCAATTTCAGGCTAGTGACTCAGATGTTGAAGAAGATCAAAGGACCAGCAACGAATTCATGGCTGACCTAAATGCTGAGTATCATGAAAGAGCTCTACTGGCAAATCAGAAGAGGTTTTATAAGAGGTGTGGCAGGGTTGGGTCAGCTAGGAAACCCTTGGACAAAACCAAAGAAACATGTTTTGCTTGTGGGAAACTTGGTCATTTTCAAAAGGATTGTCCCTCACACAAAACTTCCACACCATCTTATCCATCCTCAAACAATTCCTTCAATAAATCCAAACCATATACACCATCCTTTAACCAAACATCTTCTCAGAACTCTGGTAATCATCAAAAAGATTACAAGAGAAAATACAAGGGACTCAAAGCTGAAATGGCTGTCCTAACGAAGAGAATTGATGATATGACCAAGGGAAAGAGTGAAAAAGGAAAGAAGGAAAAAGAAAAGAGTGAAAAGGGTTTGTTAGCTGAGTCATTTGACTGGGATGATGAATCTGTCTCCTCAGATAATGAAGGGAGCACCAAGATCAGGGCATTTATGGCAATTGCAGAGGACGAGCCCTCAGTTGGAAAGGTTGATGCAAGATCAGGCCAATGGGTTGATATTACCATGAAAAAGGTATACAGACTTTTCCCTATGACTGATGGTGATGAAAGGAAACATGTTTTAGACTATACTCATGTTGACCTTCAATATGTGGAGGATCAAAGGAAAAACTTGGTTAGTAAATTTAATCTACTTAAACAGGAAATATCCTTACATAAGTCAGAACTATCTAACCTTAAAAACACTGTGTCCATTAATTGCTCTCTTCAAAATGAAGTCATTAGGGTAAACCTAGAGAATGAATCTCTGAAGGATGAGATCATTGACCTAAAAAGGTCATTGAGAAATGAACCTACAGTAAAGTCACCCTAGACCAACTGCTCTCTGAGCAAGTACCTGGAAATATTGTCAAAGCTTTGGGTGGGAAAGGTAGACGGAAAGAGAAAATCTCTTCCAAAGAGGTTGTTTTCACTAAAGCTGATGAATCCTCATCTGTGCTTGCACCTGAGATTACATCTGACTCAGAGTCTGAATGTGACTCCAAGGAACCTTTTCCACCTCTTCCCAAGCTAATAGGAGCAACACCCTCTGGCACTTCAGAGAGTCTTATTTCTTTGTCTGACTTGACCCTTAACATGGCTGATCTTACACTTGACACTCCTGACCCCAAAAAGACTAGACCATCTGTTAAAGTGTCACCTGCATATGTCATTAAGAAAAAGACAAAGAAATCTCCTGCTGGTCTTAAACCTTGCTCTGATAAAAAGGCTGACTCATCCACTGAGCAACTTCTTCTCACTTTGATAGAAGATGTAAAGGGTCTCAAAAGGCAAATTGAGATCCCTTCAAGCGCCCCTCCATCAAGCTCCCAGCAAAGTAGTTCTGAAGCTTCCAAGCAAAAGACCTGGTTTGGACCCTGTAAGCACTGTGGGTTTAGGAATCATCTCTCTGATGATAGCTACTCAAAGCCCAAGTGCTCTACTTGTGGATCCACTGACCACCTGACCAAAGAACACTTAGAATATGTTGCTGTTAAGAAAACTTTAAGTAAGCTTAAGGCTCAGACACCTCTGAAACCCTTACCAAAGATGGCTCCCATGATTCCAAAGCCTTTCATAGAGTGTAAATACTGTGGATTTAATGACCATCACTCTGACCACTGTGAGTTCTACCCTGGGTATGAAGTATGTGGTAGTATTGCACATGAAGCATCTGATTGTCCTAAGAAATACCCCAACTCTAGGAGACCAAGGATTGCCAACAGGCAATCAGAACCCACTGAAAAGTGGGTTTACAAAAGGAACTAATTTGTGTGAAAATGTCTATGCAGGATTACCGCAAGAGGTCTGTATGGTATCTAGATAGTGGCTGCTCTAGACACATGACATGGATTAAACAATATCTGCACAGATATTCAAAGGAGTCAGGTCCTAAAGTGGTTTTTGGAGATGATTCTTCAGGAGACACAGAAGGGTATGGCTCAGTAAACTGTAATGGAATCACCTTTACCAGGGTTGCTTATGTGAATGGTCTGAAACATAACTTGATCAGCATCAGTCAGTTGTGTGATGCCAACTACAAAGTTCTATTTACCAAAACTCAGGGAACCATTTACAACCAAAATGATGAAGTTGTCCTCATTGCTCCCAGAAGAAGAGATGTCTATGTCATTGATATGTCATCTTTCAATAAAGAAAGCAATGCCTGTTTCTTTGCCAAGGCCTCCCCAAGTGTTAATTGGCTCTGGCATAAGAGACTGTCTCACCTCAACTTTAAGAACATAAACAACCTTGCAAAACACAACCCTGTCTCTGTCCTTCCATCTCTAACATTCTCTAAAGATAAAAAATGTTCAGCTTGTGAGAAAGGGAAGCATCACAGAGCATCATTCAAAACTAAAAGATCATTTTCCATCAACAAGTCTTTACATCTCCTTTACATGGATTTTTTTGGACTTGTCAAACCCCAAACCATCAGCCACAATAAATATACCCTTGTCATTGTAGATGAGTACTGAAGGTACACCTGGGTATTTTACCTCAAGAAAAAGAGTGATGCAGCTGACTGTATCATGTCTTTTATTAGAAAAATGGAAAACCTTAATGAAGTGAGGGTATAGGAGATGAGAAGTGATAATGGAACAGAGTTCAGAAACCACAAGCTGGAACAATTCTATAATGAAAAGGGTATATCTCAGAACTTCTCTTCTCCCTGTACCCCTGAACAAAATGGTGAAGAAACAAAACACTAACTGAAGCAGCCAGAACTATGCTAAATAGTGCAAAACTCCCTAAACAATTCTGGGAAGAGGCTATCAACACTGCCTGTGTAGAGAATAAATGACGTATAGAAAATACAAGATTAAAATAGATCCAGAGGTTGGATAAAATGAAATAAATATGCAGCCATTGTTATTAGAGAGAAAGGATAAAAGATGGGAAGAGTGTGTATGCTAGAGAGAAAACACACACACTTACACTTTACAAAAGTGAGCTTCACCCCTCTATAGAAGTATGAAGGGGGTATATATAGTCCAAACACAACTAAACTATCTATATCGAATCTAGCCCTGCGGTGTTTGGACTATTCTAAGAACTAATGTAATTCCCGGATAAGACAAACATATTTTAAGGCTAAACAATTTTCCTAATATGTGGCCATATGGATTTACTTACATGTTCCTATCAGGAAACAACACAGAAATAAAAGTCTTCTAACGCAGCTTCTAAATCTGAAGATTTGCTTCTGAGTTTCTCCTAGTCTTTGAAAACAGTGTATTCCAGCTTGGATACTGTCATTGTCGGTTGGATTGTTCGGGAACCATTGGAGTATGCGTGAATGGGATTGAACTGTTCCCCAATCATGCAAGCATGTCTTGAAAAGCTTTCTTTATAGACTCTTTTTTGGTGAAGTTTCTAAATTAGCTTCCCCCCAAACCAACATCCGTATCTTGAGCAGATTCTAAAACTTTGATGTAGCTCTTCGAAACATCGTTCTATATGTCTTGGACGTGACAGCGGAAGTGTTGGTAGAAGAAAGACCGCTCCATCTAGCTAGACTGCTACATTGTTATTAGGTCTGTTGGTGAATATTCGTTCTGGGGTACATGCGAGAAGTCAGCAATAATTCTTTCTCAATATGCATTATATCGTCATCAAACACGATATAGGTAAGTAGTATTGTCGCTACGTTTCCCTGGAAGTTAACGATGGTAACATCAAAGTTACACTTAAGTCCGGATGTACACATTTTCCCTCATGATGATTTGCAGAACTTCTTAGAGAGCATCATCTGTCGTGTACGTCCATATACTCGAGAGTTTTATTTTGCCTTAAGCGAAAGATCTTGAATCATCAATGAAACTATTTACTCTCTGGACACTTCGCAAAAACCGTTTTAGGGATGAAGCAAGAATCAAGAAAAACTTTGGTATAATTCAAAGAGTTCTTGTATATGAAGGTCCGTTGTAAGAACTTTTTGAGAATTTTGCTTAGACTGTGGAAGTACCATTGTCTTGAATAACACGAATAATACTCTTGTAGAATTGTTGATTACATCGTCCACTTTTTAAAATTTCGGGCCCTAACTTACCCAGCAAGCCTCGTGATTCTGGGCGGCTATTGTGTGACACTTGGTGAATGTAACCTGATGAGTACCAAACTTGAATGAAGTAAGAATCCTAAATTTGAGTGAGCGTAAGCTTGCATGTTGGTGGATTGATAGGAAACGGTTGCAAGATTAAAGTATAGAGTACTCTATACCCAAGTCCTAAAGTGATGGAAGAAGAACAAGAACGCCTCTTGAAATTATCCACATCGACATTGCGCGTGTGACACTGAGTACTACAACATAACTACTTAAGTGATAGTTATCCAGGTCTTCAACCAACCACCCCAACTACTAGAAACTAGATAATCCAAGTCTTAATCATATTCCTTTTATGCTCAAGCAAGTCATCAATCGATAGATTGGGTTTAAAGAAAAAGGGTAAAAAGTATAAGGAAGTCTCGTTGATGCAATAAGTAGACGCCTTCGGAAACCCACTTCAATCTCAAGAATAAGGGATACCAAATCAGCTTGTGAGCACTTGTCATCCATAATCCGAATCTTTAAAGAGTTTGTCATTTATTGAAATCTTTCATGATCTTTATTAGCTGTTATGTATCATGTTGTTGTTGTTGTTGTTCGTGAATCGTATTTAAACTAAGATTAAATGTGGTTTGTGAATGTCGGTATACGGTATAAAGCATAGTGTCTAGAACTAACTTGTCATGTAGGCGTATTAATACCGACTTAATCTAAAATTACTAGCACCACAACTATGTAAAAAATTCGGACTAGGACTAATTAAGTTCCAGCTAAATCCATCAAAATCTAATTGCCACACATAAAAAATTTATCCAGCCCACAATAATAAACATCTTGGCTCACTTTATTTTGTAACATTCCTTGCCATCTTACCCGGCCCAAGTCCAAAATTTATAACAGATCCACCAATTTGAGATAAATAAATCTCATCCCATTAATTAGGGAAAAATCCCTAATCTTACTCACACATTATATCTAACGCCTCCCTTCTCCTTCTCTGATCTTCAGTCACCACAAAAAAAAATTCTTACCTAAGCTTATCATACCTTATGACGAACACACATCATCAAGGATAATAACAATCACCGGTTATCAAAATATCCATGAATCATAAAAACCCTTCATTACGGCTGAGACTTAAGGCTTCAAGATCCTTTCATAGAGGGTCTCGGGTAGGGTTTTTTGTGTGTTTTCTTTAACCGAAACAAAGATTGTGTGTATCATAGTTGTTATGACACAATCTTTAATTTCGAAAATTAAAGAAAGGGATATGCCTTTACAAAGATCAGTGATGATTTATCCTTTCGTGTTATTGATCGTTCGATGGTCATGAATTAATTGTAACACACGAAAAGGATTGAAACTGAGATATTAAATATCTTAAATTTTCGTTCGAGTCTTGTTGAAGGATAAGATGGGATATGGAGTTGTGATAATTGTGACGATGGGATATAGGAGATTTGTTTGTTGGATTGTTGTAATTTTTGTTGAATGTGGTTGATGTTGTTGATGATGGTTTGATGTTGAGGCTGTTGTTAATTGTTGTGATGGATGTTGTTGTTGTAGAATGATGTTGATGTTGTTGTTAGTATTGGGTTGAATCTATTATTATAGATTGTAGTTATGGTCATGATTTAAATATGTCGAGTCTTTTTCTTTTCGTCTCCTTTTCTGTTAATCTTCTTTGACCAGACTCGACTCTGACAGACTCGGTTGAGTTGATCCAAGTCAACTTGGTAAATACCGAGTTGACTCGGTTTGGGTTTTGTTAACACCAAACTGCTATGCCACATAGCAAACCGCTGCTATCATCAAACCGCTACCAGGTTTTAAAATGGGCAGCGGTTTGTTTCGGTAAACCATGAAAAAATGGCAAACCGCTACCTGTTAACCAAACCTCTATGGCAACCCGATGTGGCCAAACCGCCATGGCAAACTGCCACGATGACTAAACCGCTGGTTGTACTTTCCTTAAAAACCAGATCTGGTTTTTTCTTTTTGGCCAAACCGCCACCAAGAAAAAAAAACAAACCCAGATTTGTTGCTTCTATTAACTTGTCTTTTAAAGCACAAAAATCAGCAGATATAATCCAGAATGATGACAAAAACTTATAAGCAACAACAATAAAACAACATCCCTGGCTGTTATTTCGTGGTTGATTCTTAGGGGAAAAAGAAAACTTATACCACGAAAAAGAAACTATTAAAAACAGCTAACAAACAACCTGTTAAAACAGTTTAAAACAGCCTGGTAACATGAATAACAAAAGCTGCCTGGTAACGATCAACACTGCCTGCTACACACAAAACAGATCCATCATTGTGAAAAGGCATGGAAAGACATCATATGATGTGTTTAGAGGAAGATCTCATGATATCAGCAATTTCCATGTGTTTGGGTGTCCTGTTCATATTCACAATCACATGGACCATTTGGGAAAATTTGATGAAAAAGCTGATGATGGATTCTTTCTTGGCTACTCTCCAGTAGCTAAAGCTTTTAGGGTGTTCAACATCAGAAGACAAGAAATGGAAGAAATAGTACATGTTACATTCAGTGAAGATGATGAAGCCATCTCTCAATCCAGCACAGAAGGTGATGCAATCAACTTCAATGAAAACAGATCCTTTTTAGATGATGAATTCCTTGAACTAAGGAGTGAAGTTACTCAGTGCCCTGGCAATACTAAGTATTTTCCCTACATTCCTGCATATGAAAACACCACACCCTCTGAATCACCTATTCTTTAGTTATCTATCATCTCTGAAGATCCTCCTGAGTTCACTAAGGCTGACAATCACCCAGCTCTCAATGAACCTGATCAAACTGAATCAGCTGATCTCTTTGAACCAGCTGAACCTCAAAATAATGTCATCATTAAACTAATCAGTGATGTCCAACCCTCACTAACTATATCTCCCTCAGCTGAAGTCATCCTTCAAACCCTTGTTCCTCAAGACAGATGGTCAAGAGAAAAGCACATTGAACTTGTAAACATCATTGGTGAACCTCTTGCTGGTATCACAACCAGAAGTAGGATCAGAGACTCAGATGCTGCCTCAGCCTCTGAATGTCAACTTTCTCTCTGGAATGGAACCCAAGAAGCTTATCAAAGCTCTAGAAGAAGAAGGGTGGATTATTGCTATGCAAGAAGAGCTGAATCAGTTTGAAAGAAACAAGGTCTGGACCTTGGTTCCAAAACCTCATGGTAAAACCATAATTGGGACCAAATGGATCTGGAAAAACAAGATGGATGAGAATGGGATAGTTATTAAGAACAAGGCAAGGCTGGTTGCTCAGGGTTATAATCAGCAGGAAGGGATTGATTATGAAGAAACCTTTGCACCTGTTGCAAGACTTGAAGCCATTAGGATATTTCTTGCTTATGCAGCCTACATGGTTTTTATGGTGTATCAGATGGATGTAAAGAGTGCATTCTTAAATGAAAAATCTCAAAGGAGGTGTATGTACAACAACCTCCTGGGTTTGAAAGCAGTGAATATCCCAATCATGTTTGTAAGTTGGTTAAAGCTCTCTATGGGCTAAAACAAGTCCCTAGAGCCTGGTATGAAACTCTTTTAAATTTTCTTAGTCAGCACAAGTTTGTCAGAGGTACCATTGACAACACTCTTTTTACTTATAAGACTAAGAGTGATGTTATTATTATACAGATATATGTGGATGATATCAATTTTGGGTCAACCAGTTCAAAATTAAGTAAACAATTTGGAAAGCTGATGACCAAAAAATATGAAATGAGTATGATGGGTGAATTAACTTATTTTTTGGGTTTTCAAATAAAACAAGATTTCAAAGGAATCTTAATTTGTCAAGAAAAATATGTTAAGGATTTGCTCAAAAAGTATGATCTAGCTGACTGTGCCTCAGTGAAATGCCCTATGCTTCCCCCAAACAATTTAGGCCCTGATGAGTCAGGGGTCTCTGTTAATGAGACATTGTTCAGAGGCATGATAGGGTTACTGATGTACCTCACAGCTAGCAGACCTGATATCCAATTCTCCACATGTCTCTATGCTAGGTACCAAGCTAACCCCAACGAATCCTACCTTGTTGCTGTAAAAAGAATTTTCAGTTATCTCAAAGGAACTCCAAATCTTGGCCTCTGGTATCCAAAAGGATCAGGCTTTGATCTAAAAGCATACTCTAACTCAGACTACGTTGGATGTAACTTGGATAGAAAGAGTACCTCAGGGGGTTGTCAGATATGTCACACCCCCAAATAGGGTCCCGTCCGATTTAGTGTCCGGGGGCATTTACGTTGCACTAAGCTTGTGACACTGAAGCTAATACT